>CM067298.1:52736535-52839827 GCA_034231615.1 Meghimatium bilineatum
TCGCCTATCATCTATAGCATATAACAAAAGAATTTCTGGTTTCAGAGCATGAGGAAGACGGATTGATAACATCAGAGACATACTATAGCATAATGGCATCACAACAACAAACACAACACAATTGGCTAAAGATCGAAGACTTAGGCATCCCATGATACTTCACGGCACTTGTGGCTAAGATAAGATAAGACTGAAATATAATCATATTAAATTATCTGTTACCAACACATAATTGTGTTAAAATATTTGCTGCAAACACATAATTATATAAAAAAAATGTTACCAACACATAATAGTATTAAAATATCTGTTACCAAAACATAATGTATTAAAATACATTATCAGCACATAGGCTCAATAATAAAGAAATATTTTTTGTTCTTCTTCTTTTGGTCCATGTCGTGAGGTGTTATTTATATCTTTCCACAGCCATCTATTAAGTTGGTTGGTTGCTGATCCAGCGGTCCATGAGCTCATGCCCTTTGACCTAATGCCATTAAATGGCATTATATTGCTGGGAAGTCTGTGGATTTTCGGCCCAACCCGGGACAGAGCCAGAGAATAACTATCACACCTCTATGAAGGTAGGTTTCAGCCTATGCACTGCTCCTAGCTACTGTAGCCAAGATAGGGTTCACTGTGCTCATTCCCCACCACCAATTGACTACTGGTTATGCTGAACTTCTCTATTGCTCCAGGCATGCAACCAATATTCAAGTCAAAAGGATTGTCACGTCCTGAGTCACTGTGCCTCTATGATGGGTTTCAGCCATAGGAGAAAAACAGTGCTGTCAATTTCCTCTCCTAGTCCTGCACAGTACATCTCTGGCTCCCTCCAACCACAGAGGGTGCATACATAAAATACATAAAATACATTGTAACAAAAAAATGAAAGTATGAGAGGCATAATTGTATAGATGACATTCCATGAAGCTTCTCTAAGAAGATAACTTCAATATAACAGCATGTCATCCACTAAGGTTTTCTGTTGCATGGGTGGTATGTCTAGTGGGCCATTGGTGAGACCCACAGACGCAACCACATGCGTACTCTATTTAGTTAAATATACTAAGTTATTTTAATTTGATTTCATAGCTTTTACTTTTCATTTATTTCATAATTCAATCAAATTTCTATTTGTGTGTGTGTGTGTATCCTTATCATGGCATCCATGTCTGATCCCTCCCACTGTCTATATTTCTATCAAGGTATGTGTATGATTCTAACTCCTACAGGGCTGATTCATTTATTTTAAGCTGATTTATATTAGCTACACTATTTTCAAAATGTTTGTCTTTTCTCTGACACTATTCAAGCCTACCGGTATTTGTTGTGACTTGCCATTTAGAGTGTTCATATTTTCTTCCATCAGTGTAGTTTTTGGACAATATTCAATAAAATCCAGGACCTCTAGTTGTTTCATCAGAGTCCAGTGGATTCCATTCTTCTTCTTCTTCATTCATTCTCACACTTCTGCAGTTTAGCAGGATGTAGTCCTGGGAATGGAATGTGTCCACTTTACAGCTTTGCTTGATATCTGTACATTTTGTCTTGGCATATCTGACTTCAGCATGTCATCTGGGTCAAGTTGACCCTATGTGGAATGGGACTGCCAACTCCACTTCATAACCTTCTCAGTTGCTTCTTACGACATGCATAGAAGGTAAACATTATTGCCTTTCTGTACTCCTCTTTCAGGGCCGGCAACAACAGGCCATTGGATTCCAAATGTGTTATCCACTATTATTGATTTCATTAGCGTATCTATAGCTAGCAAGAAGAGAACAGTGATAGGAGACATCCCTGCCACATCCCAGTTCTCATTTCAAAAGAATCTATCAGCAGTTCTCTAATGAAACTGTGCATTGCTTTACTTTGTGTTTTTTGTCATGAAATTCACAAACTTGAAACTTCACAATGGTTCAACAGTTGTCAGTGGCTTTTGTCTAAATTGTCAGGTGTATTTTTCATAATCCACAAAATGTATATATAGTGATGAATTCCATTCTAAACATTGTTTTATTATGTATATAATTTTTATTTGGTCTGTCCATGATCTATTCTGTCTAAAACCTGCTTATTCTTTCTCTAGCTGTTTGTCTATGGCTTCTTTTATCTATTTAGAAGAATCATTCTTAGTAGTTTTCTTTGATCTGATAATACCATTATCCCTCTGTATTTTTTATCTTGAGCTCGCTAGATTTCTACACCATCAGACAAGTCTTTTGGGTGAACTCTTTGGTTGTTTATAATTCTTTTATTCCATAAATTTTATGTTGCAAGGTTGAGAAATGGACCAGTATGTCATTCTAAATTTTCATATTGGAGACAGTTCTGCAAGATGTGTTCAGAGGTCCGTTCACGTGTTCCACAGGTGCACAGAAGTGTAGTAGACAACCATATCTTGCGAATGTTTTTACTCAATCTGTTGTATCCTTCAGTAATTTGAGTCATCCTAAATCTCCCTTCTTATCTAGTTTTACAAGATACTATTATTTCCAGTTTGTTGGTGTTTCTTCTCACTCCCTATTTTACCAAATAGCTTGCATATTAACCTCCTTTCTGTACTGACTGCCTTAAGCAAATTTTTATTTATAGCATAGTTATTCACAAAATCTTTCCACAATTAATCGTAAGGAGACCACAATATTTACAGATCCCAGGAAGATGTTAGCAGCAGCATTGAGGGACTCAACAGGTGATGCTCCAATGCAGAAAGCCAGAATCTGCCCACTATTTCAAAATAGCATGTAAAACCTTCAGATGTTCTAATACTGTCAGCACACACATCACGAAAGCAACCAGTGGAACAATCTGAAATGCAAAATATAAAAATTACTTTGAGATATATATAATATATATATATATATATATATATATATATATATATATATATATATATATATATATATATATATATATATATATATATATATATATATATATATTATATATATATATATATCTCAAGTGCCATAATCTTTCCAGAACATTGTCTTCGTCATAGATACTCTGAACGCCTCTCTGTTCCAGGCAAGAAGTTTGCATTGGCCAGAGACATGTGGACATGTGTATACATTCTTTGATGTCGCTGGTCCATCATCTTCTTGGTCTTCTCTTCTTCTCAACCCGGCACTCTGCCCTCTAGAATCAGCCTTTTGATACCATCATGTAGCTTTGGTATATAATATAGTAAAATTACATCATTGTATTTTGTTGACTTTGTGCATGTGGGAGGAAAAACTGGTGTTTTAGAAACAATATAACTATGAATTGAAAGCCAAGGAAATGTGCTTGGAGACTGTTACTCAAGACTGTTAAGAATACAATGGACAGCTGAAAAAAAATACAAGGAGCACTTAGTGAGGCTTTATAAAAAAATTTGAAAGTATGGAAAAATTGGTCATTATTTTTAAACATGTGATTAGAAGGAAAGCTTAATAGTACATAGAGGCAATATAAAAAAACCATAAAAATAACATGGTAAGATGAAAGTTACTGGAAAGTAGCTTAATTTCATATAATATAGTAAACTTGACAAGAGATCTGATTAACATCACTCAGACATTGAACTTTTTAAAAAAGGAATGACTCAAATACGAACATTTTTATAACTATTTTCAAAATAATTAATATTGTGTTTAAGTGTGTGTGTTGATAGGAGAGAGGGGGGGGGGTGAGTGGTAAAGCTACAGTTATTGTCTATTTTTTAAAGAAAACACAGTGTAGTCCCCTTTTTTGCAGAAAAAACACTGTATATATATATATATATATATATATATATATATATATATATATATATACAGACACACATATAAGCCTACATATATATGTATGTATATATACACATACATACACACATCATAACTGCATCATCAGTGTATAACATGCTGTTTATAATATGCTAAATATTATATTGCGTGAACAAGTCTGTTCACGCAACCTGCGACCACTGCAAAATGGAACTAATCAGATCTAAAACAGATACTGTGATATTAAGCCAGAACATCAGGTCAGGTCAGTTAATGTGTTAATGGTATAAAACTAAGGTCTCAGGGTAAAAATATTTAGGAAGTCTCTTTACAGAGGATGGCAATCTCGATAAAGAGATTGAAACAAGATGTCAGAAAGCCAATGCTGTGACTTACCAACTGTCTGTAGTACTAAAACATCTGACTTTCTGCATAGCTACAAAACGACAATTGATAAACATGGTCCCTGACAGACACTAGTGAAAAAAATTTGTGTGAAATGAAATGTTTGAGGAATGCTGTAAATGTTGTCAGAGGAGACAGACAGAGAAATGGAGATATTGGGAAAGAAATAAAGACCATTTCATGTAAATACTACATTGAGAGACAGCAAACCAGGTAGTTTGGCCACCTCATGAGAATGGAACTAATGCAACCAGCCCATCGTGCATACAATAAAAAAAGATCGTGCTACAAGCACGAGAAAACCAAGAACTAGATGGATGGAGACAATCAAGGAAATCTCAAAGAAATAATTGGCTGACCATGGCCAATGCAATCCAAATGGCCAAAGATAGATAACTCTAACGCCTCCCACAATGTTTAATGGAAAAAGTGGAAATGAGGATAGATAGATAGATATATAGATAAGATTAGATCAAGATTAAGATTTAGGTTTTTTAGTTTAGGTTTAGGTTTAGGTTTAGATTTAGATTAGATTATTAGATTAGATTATAGATAGGATAGATTGGATAGATAGATTAGATAGATTAGATAGGATAGGATAGGATAGGATAGGATATGATATGATATGATATATGATATGATATATGATATGATATATGATATGATATATGATATATGATATATGATATATGATATATGATATATGATATATGATATATGATATATGATATATGATATATGATATATGATATATGATATATGATATATGATATATGATATATGATATATGATATATGATATATGATATATGATATATGATATATGATATATGATATATGATATATGATACATGATACATGATACATGATACATGATACATGATACATGATACATGATACATGATACATGATACATGATACATGATACATGATACATGATACATGATACATGATACATGATACATGATACATGATACATGATACATGATACATGATACATGATACATGATACATGATACATGATACATGATATATGATATGATATATGATATGATATGATATATGATATGATATGATATATGATATGATATGATATGATATGATATGATATGATATGATATGATATGATATGATATGATATGATATGATATGATATGATATGATATGATAGGATAGGATAGGATAGGATAGGATAGGATAGGATAGGATAGGATAGGATAGGATAGGATAGGATAGGATAGGATAGGATAGGATAGGATTGGATTGGATTGGATTGGATTGGATTGGATTGGATTGGATTGGATTGGATTGGATTGGATTGGATTGGATTGGATTGGATTGGATTGGATTGGATTGGATTGGATTGGATTGGATTAGATTAGATTAGATAAGATAAGATAGATAGATAGATAGATAGATAGATAGATAGATAGATAGAGATAGATAGATAGATAGATAGATAGATAGATAGATAGATAGATAGATAGATAGATAGATAGATAGATAGATAGATAGATAGATAGATAGATAGATAGATAGATAGATAGATAGATAGATAGATAGATAGATAGATAGATAGATAGATAGATAGATAGATAGATAGATAGATAGATAGATAGATAGATAGATAGATAGATAGATAGATAGATAGATAGATAGATAGATAGATAGATAGATAGATAGATAGATAGATAGATAGATAGATAGATAGATAGATAGATAGATAGATAGATAGATAGATAGATAGATAGATAGATAAATAGATAGATAGATAGATAGGTATAGGTTTGTTTCAAAATGCTAAAGTGAGAGGTTATTTTGAGCTGAAATACAAAATGATGTTTATGGAAATTGACAAGCATGATGTATTAATAATTATACAACAGGCCTATGTAACCGTGACACCAGCTCTATAACAACTGTAAACAGTAAATTTGTTGTCAGCCAGCACAGCAGAAGGTAATAAATGGAATAGAGCATGATGTTTTCTTTGATGCAGTCAATATTAAGAATGTTTAAAAGTTAAGGATTATTTCTGAAAAGAAGAAGTACAAAATTGTATAAAGTGTATTTTTATAATTAGGCCTACAATGTGCAGACAAAAGAACAGATAACAACAATACTCACTTTGAAAATAACACCAGTATATTTGAAATCCTCTCCAAATATAAAAACCTCTCCATCTTGTGCGAAAGATAAGATAGTATTGATCCAATCACCACACCATTTTATCATGTTATGCACAGCTGAAACTTTGAGGATTATCAGGGCAAACATATATTGCAGAAGTAGTCCGCTTAAGACTGGCCACCATTTAATCTGAAGATAATAGTTGGGGTTACATGTAATTTATTAGTATTAAACACCTAGGAATCTTTCAATATAAATATAAATAAAATAAGTTTTGCAGTCATCACTAGACCATAGATAAAAAATTTTATTATAGGGGTTCAACTCTCCACTTTAGGCAATCAGAACATGGCATTTAGTTCTAGAAAGTAAGTCAGAATGCAGGTTAAAACACCTAAATGATTTTTGAAAAAAAAAAATAACAAAAAATCTAAAATCTTACAAAAATGTAAGCATTACCCATATTTAAATAAGGAGCTTCCTTAGGTAATTTTCCCCCTTCCTTACAGAAAACGTATGTAAGTAAATGAATCACCATCAATACTAAAACAACCAGCATCAATAACACACTCATATTTGCAATCATAAATAGTAATGAAAACATTACATTTAAAATCACCATTAAGTACCAACAACATATTCACCAGGGCAACCACCATTAGTATCAAGTATAGTCACCATTGCAACCACCATCAGTACCAAGTATAATCGCCAGTACAATCACCATCAGTACCAGCAATACCTTCCCATAACCATTGCAGTTATTATCAGTTGAAATAGCCCCATTAGTACAAACAAAAGTACCATCTTTGAGATCACCATGAGCACTAACAACAAAGTCACCCTTGCAATCACAAATCTCAAAATAACCCATTTATGAGTATCTTCAAAAAGCACATAAAACTTTATTGTATTTCGTTCACTACTCATTTATTCTTTTGTTCACTGAACACATTTTTTTCAGTTTCTTATTGTTAATATTATTTTATTATTTATGGGCTCTAGTTAATATCTAGTGTCTATTCTGACACTAAAACAATTATATCATATGTATGGCCATTTTTTTCTTACAGATGGTCATTTAAATTCAGGTTTGATACAGACTTGATTGATTTATGTTCCTTCAGTGCCAAATATAGTGCTTTCGTTCGTTCGTTCTTTTTGTGTGTTTATTGTTGCTTTACACCCCTTTATGCATTGCAGTGTCAGGGATAGAGAAGTTCTCTGTGTGCTTCATATATGTTTGTTTTCGTTGACTCTACTGCTGAGAACTGTCCATGTTTCCCATGAGAGAATACAATGCATATTATAGAAACCAGCATTCTCCAGTTTGAGTGATGTAATGCTACTGTGCGTAATTCTTACATGTTGTTGAGATCTATAGTCATACTTCCTGTAATGGTTGTTCTGTGAAGAGTTTCTCTTGGTCTTCCTTTCTTTTGCCATCAGGTACCCATTTTAATGCTTGTAGCGATAGTCTGTTGTCATTCATTCAATGTACATATCTGATATAAGTCTATTGTTTTCTTGTTATAGAAACATATTGCTATTTGGTGTCATCTCTTACTTGCTTGTTTGACTTGAATGCTTTCCAGCCAATATTTAAGAGTTTCCTAAGAAATTTATTTTTATATGAATTTACCAAAGAAGACGGATGTGTTGGGCCATTGGTACAAATAAAATAGCAACTCAACGCATTTCCATTCTCTGGACTACATCCTGCTGGAAATCTAGTAGGACCAGTACCCTGTTGCAAGAGAGATCCAGTGGAAGTTTGAGAAGAAAGATGAAGAGGAAATAATTTAATTTCTTCTCCAGTGCCTTTGTTGTAGTCCAGATTTCGCAACCATTGTTAATACAGATATTACATTGGGGTAAACAGTCATGGTGTGGTATATTTACCTACTGTTTTTGATAGATATAATAATATATAACACAAATTCATTCATTTTATTGAGATACAGGCAATGCTGTCTTAACACATAGGCCCGCTGGGCATTTGCCCGGGGGCCCACGAGCATAGGGGCCCCATGCGAATTTCTTGTTGGGTTATTTTGTATTCCTGCCGGGGGGTGGAGCACTTTTTCTTTGCCCAGGGGCCCAACACTATTTCTTTGCCCAGGGGCCCAATACTATTTCTTTGCCCAGGGACCCAAAATGGTGTAAAGACGGCTCTGGATACAGGGCCTAATATAAAAAGCAATAAATCCATTTAATTTTTACCGGATATTACACTTAGTTTGATATTCTCCTAAATGTTATAGTTATATTTCTCTTATAAAATATAAAAAGAAAAAAATGTTCTCTAATTGTTGGTTATGAGTTAATATCTTAGCATTCTTTACAGACACAGTTCACAGCCTGAATGTGTTACCACTAGCAACGTTTACATCCAGAAGGCTTTTGCTAAACAACTTCAACATATTTTACTTACCTATCATAAGAGGTATTAAAAGAGTTAAATGCGAAACGGACCTTAATCAACAATATAAGAAAAAGGCAATCTTCTTTTTTTGGCCACTTCATGAGACAGGCAGGTTTAGAGAACATAATCACAACAGGCAAGATTGAAGGCACCAGAGACAGAGGGCGACAACGTGAGAAAATATTAGACAGTTTGACAACCTGGCACGGCAAAGAAACAACAACGACTTTGATACATAATACTGTGGACAGAGAGCTGTGGAGAGCCATGACCGCCTACGCCACCCGGCATGGCACCTGATGATGATCATAAGCTTACAGAATACAGATGCTTTGAATGCATGTATGTAAGCTGTCTCATTATTGTCAAATACGAAATGTAAAAAAGGGCTTTCTAGAATACCTCACAGAGTGGATCAAAAATGATTTTCAATGATAAAAATGAAGGAATCTTGTTCACTTTATAATGGTGCTCTTATAAATATATATATTTATGATACCAGAACAGACATGGACAGAACAACATTTGTATAATTAATGATATACTAGTAATTGTATTTCATCATATCTTTCTTGGTCTGCTTTTTTAACTATCTTCTTTTTCTTTCTCTTCTGTGTTCATTCTCAAAGTCCTGCAGATTCGTAAGATTTAGTCCATAGAACGAAGTGTGTCATGGTTAACATTTTTGCTATGATATCTGTGCCTTTTGGCCTGACACATCTAACTTCAGCATGGCTTCTCAATAACTTTAAACTTCTATGGGATGGGAAGCCAACTCCATCTCCACTTTTTAACTATGATCTTGAGTGTCAAATATTTTAGCAGTCAACATGTTCTTGTGAGAGGCACAGAAAACAAATTGCGATAGCCCAGTACAATATCTTTATCTTAAGTATAATGAGATGTCAATGTTGTTGAGCTTCAAACAAACAAACATTTCAGCAAATGGTTAGGTATTTTCTTTTACCTTGTGTGGATGAGTGGATGTAACAAAAAATACTGCTACAATTCCAGCAATACCAGCGAGAGAAACCAAGTTTGATGGCCGGACCAATATAACTTCTGTGACAAGTGTGATGCAGACAATCAGAAAACAAGCACCAGCAATAGATCTGTTGAGATACTATTATGCATATATAGCCTATATATATATATATATATAGAGTGGATGTCCATAAATTATGTCAACAATTAAGGTGGGACAACCCAATATATAGCCTATCCTATATCAAATATAGAACTAGAACATAAATAGTTCATAAGTAAAAGCACAATACATGTAAGTTTATTTATGCCACTATTTTTAATGATAAAAATTTCAACTGGACTAACGTCCATGGTTGAAAACAACGCACCTCACTATAAGGGATACTTTTTATTTTAAATTGTAAAACATGCCAGTTTCTTCTTCTTCTTTTGCATCAGTTTCATATGCCCGGAAGTCTATACAGGAAGGAATTGAGCCATCAGCAGGAGGTCCTCACGGTTACACCACAGCTTCATCTTTAGATCTGTCTCTTGGAGCCATATTTTAATTCTCGAGTCATTGAAGAGTGGGCATGTGCGTAGAATATGTTCTGGGGTCTGGGGACCCCTTTGACATGGGCATTGGTCAGTTTGGACAGCCTTCATTTTGTGGAGATGTGCTTGTAGTCTACACTGTCCTTGCGGAACCTAAAAATTGTAGTTTGCTGTGATCTGTTTAGTTTTAGAATGGGGTTCTGTGAAAAGTTGCTGCCTGTTCTCTGAGTCCATGTATGTTTGTATGTATTTTCGTTTGATGAGTTTTTTCTTGAGTCAGTGATATTCTGTGATAGAATTGTTCCTTTTTTACACCTGCTGTTGCCAGTGTGCCAGCTGTCTCATTTCCTGCCATTTCACAGTCTGCAAGAATCCATTGCAGCACAACTTTATTGTTAACAGACAGTTGATTTAAGAGTTCTACAGATGTCTTTGTTAGAAGATCTTTAGGTTCATTTTGGATGGTCTGGAGTACTGACATGCAGTCGCACAAGAAGACTATGTAAGCTCCTTTGATTATGTTCCTCTAGAGCAGTGTTCCCCAACCTTTTTTTCACTATGCCTCACCTAAGTCTTTCTAAAATTTTGACGCACCCCCACCCCATATAACATATAGGCCTACATATTTTTTATATTAAAAAAACTGAATTATTCCCTAACTAAATGAAGTCTAATTACATGTTCTAATTACCCCATCCTGAACAATCAAATTTCCCTTTTGTGTGGCGTATGCCCCACGCTGGGAAGCGCTGCTATAAAGCATTTTATGCTTCTGACTTTGCTTGTAGTTCTGCCCCGTAGTTTGTTGATAATTTTCCAGTAGCGATCGAGTTATATTTGTTAGGTGTTTCGTATGAGTATTAGCACCTTCTAATGATCCATCTGTGGACATAGATCCACTGTGAGCTGGGGTATTGGGTGTTTAGGTGATCAAGTGTTTTTGCCTTTACAGCATAAGAGGTTTCCATATTTTTGCTCTAAATGCCTAGGATTGTAAATTTTGCAGTATATATGGGTGAGGTATTTGGGATGTTGAAATGCTAGTTTGATGAATGGAAGTCAGAATGCAGTCAAACTGAGTACCATATGACCACTGAATGTAAACAACAATACTCATTTAGTATTTGTAGTTTTATTTGCTATATTATCATGTTTTCTTGTGTCGTTTTAAAATATGTTATTAATGTCCATGCTGAACAAAGTATCGATTGCGTGTATTTGTTAACGTAAAGCTGCACTAAAACCCCTTTTGTAAATTTGGCACCATTAACCATACTGTCAATATGATGCCACTAGTGATAATTTCCAAAGACGACTGGGCATACACAAGTCTAATTGTTGCAGGGATTCCTGCTGCTAGCATACACATGTTTTGTGTATAAAAAAAACCAAACCAATTGTAAAGAACGCATCCTCGCCGATAACAAAGGTTATTATAATGAAAAAGGAAGAAATACAAAAACAGTGGTATGTCCACCAAAAGTGATGAAGTTGTATCAACATAATGACACTGGACTTATATGCATTCTAAATATCTTTTAGTAGATGAAGCGGTTGTTCGTATCTGTGGTTGAGAACTAGTAAGCACAACTCGAACTGACAAGCAGTTATGTGCTGGTAATGGACTATGAGTATTAGACACTAGTTAAGATATTTTGAGTTAAGATTCCACGATACATTAATGCATACAAATATCGAATAAACATAATTAGTTGATAGCAGTATGCTACAGGCATTGTGCTACGAGGAGGTATACTCAATCCTTAATAGATCTCGGAATCAAATCTGGAGATAGTTCAAGGCTGCACGCCTAAGAAGATACACAGCAGCACGTGGGCAAATATTTCCTTGTACATACTGTGGAAGACTATTTGTGGCTCAGATTGGTCTTGTGAGCGACATCCATAATCGCCATGGGTTGTCGATTATATGTATTATAGCACAACAATAATACTATCGTCTGGATAGATGGAAAGGTGCCAACTAGGTGTCATGTGACGTGTTCCTTCCAGAACGTTGTCTTCCCAATTAACTCTCTGAACCTCTCTCTGTCTTGGGCGATGTGGCTTGCATTTTCTAGCGATGTATTCATATTATCTTTAATGTCGTCAGTCCAACGTCTTCTTGGTCTGACCCTTCTCCTCTTCCCAGGTACTCTTCCCTCCATTATTTGTCTTTCTAAACAGTTATGTCTCTTTATATGACCAAACAGGCGTAGTTTTCTTTTTGTGATTGTGTTTAGTAACCAACACTCTGGAATATTCAGTATGTTTATAATATCTGAGTTTCTGATTTTATCCTTCCATGATATTCTAAGTATCTTTCTGTAGCATTTCAGCTCGAAGGCGTTGATCTTCTTTGCCGCTGTTTTACTTAGAGTCCATGTTTCACAGCCGTATGTTGCAACTGGAAAAATAAAAGTTCGTAACATTAGCACTTTCGTTTCTATTTTGTTGTTTTTCCATATGTTTTCAGCCGTGTTATTTTGCAATATGCCATTACCAATCTCTTCCTTATTTCTGCCATGCAGTCTCCTGCACCGTTGATGTTTGCTCCTAAGTATTCAAATTTATCCACACATTCTATCTCGGTATTGTCTATTCCAAGTCTCATTTGATCTTACAATGCTCAATAATACTTCTGTTTATTTTGTTCACAATGACAGCACTCTCTGGCATCGGAATCGATATTCCCCGTTGAATGAATCAGGATTAATTTGGTTCCTCACTGCCGTAAAATGTAACTCATTGTGTTCATCGTAAGTAAATGTAATCTTCACTTAATTCTTATGAAATATAGTGTGATTCTTGATTAGGAACAAGCGACACAGCACTGGGGGCATTCCCATATATGCTCTGCTTGCAGTTCCGTCAGCTATCTAAGCTGTGTCCCAGTCAGTAACTGATTATGCGTTCTTCTGATCTTTCCGGAGAGGGAGCACTTTCTCCCATCGCCTCTAGTTACTCCAATTTCTACCATTCTCTGAATATGTACATTGTCTCGTTCTTCCTCCTCCTCGTCTTTTCGTAGGGTATCCATGACTGCTCTAATCAATTCAATCATGTCTCTTCATCTCGGTGAAGTTCGTAAAGGCTTTACCAGCAGACACACATCGACTCTTTCGCTTCCACCTGAAATGTAGCGTGGTTATCGTTTAGTCATACGTAATAGCTCTAATTATTTAAACACATTTTGTAAAAAAGTTACTGTACACTCTCTTCAATTTTTCTCTTCTGCTCTATCTACACAAATTATAATTCCCGAAATCTTTAATAAAATTCATATTTTTTCTATGCACAGACTCCATTAAATTTCGTCTATCAGTTCTCCCATTACCCCGTATAGTAGGCCTATATCACAGTATCACCAGTACAATAGATTCACACTACTTCCCCACAAGTGTGAAGTTGCAATAGACACCATTAATTCATGTCTCAAATATCCACCATGTGCTTGCAAAATACTGATTCAGAACGGCGTTGAAATTTGATCAATTGGAGGCGCCAAAAGCAATTAGGTACGCCATAACTGAAATGAATTTACTTAGGTAATGGAGTGGACACGCCATAGTCAGATCTTGCAGATGGCACACAGTTCCTAGTATGGGAGCTGATTGCGAGTATGGAAAATATGTAAGTGAATTATGTTACGAATTGGAATCTTCTTGATATGAAAGAAAGCTATGGAAAAAAAACTGTATTGCACATAAATTATAATATCTTATGGGGCACTGTATGAACTAAACAGTGAGTAAAAACTTTATTAAGGAGACATAATTACAGATATAGACATGTTTCAAATGAACGAAAGAAAAGAAGAATCTTGACGATCTCGGTCATTTAATTTGTACCTCATGCAGTGAGGTAGGCCTGCGCTTCTTTCAACCGTGGACATGAGCCCTGTTTGGTTATATCAGAGCGCATGACTATAACACTAATGGAGATCACGGTTCGGGTAATTATGTCACCACGACATTCGAGTTTTTATTAACTTGACCTTTACGATAGTGTTTCAGTTGCCAATTTAAACGCTTCTATAAACTGTAACCTTTCAATCAGAAAGAATAGAGGAACAGAATGTTCCTGTACTAATTAATAAACCAATTAAAATCATCACATAAACAAGACACTACAAAAAATAAATAAAATTAGGAACTGCGTGTGTGTGCACTCTTGTGGGATCTTCCTGCACAAAAAAAGAGAAGGGGATATTATCTGAAAGTACAAGTACAAATATACGCAGATACAAATTATGTGTTATCAGATGATGTTCGTCCGTCGTAATCGACGATGACCAAAACTCAACCATAATAATAATAACAATAAATAATAAAAATCATAAAAGTTAATAGTGCGTTTTTAAATGACTAACAAATCAAATGCGCGCACAAAATGTTCTTTTACAGAATTGACAACAATAGAGGGTGTCTATGTGAGGTTGAGATGTTTTTTTCTTTTCTACGTGTCCGCTTCTGTCTTGCAGTATCTTGTCTGGATTCTTCCGCCGCTAGTGCTCCCGTTCTAATGTTGTAACGCCATGATGTTCTATCCTGAGCGAGGCTCTCCCAAGCGCCTACGTCAATGTTAAGATGTTTCAAGGATGACTTGAGCGTGTCTTTGAAGCGCTTTTTCTGTCCACCAGCTTTTGGAAATCCTGCCTTGAGTGCTCCATAATATATTTGTTTTGGCAAACGCGAGTTCTCCATACGCACAAGATGACATGCCCAGCGTGCTTGCACCTCCATAAGTAGTGTGTGGATGCTTATTGAGGTTGATTTTTCCAAGACCTCGTAGTCTGGTACTTTGTCCCACCAATGGATGTTTAGTAATTTACGTAGGCAGGTAAGATGGAAATGATTTAATTTTCTTGCATGTTTAGCATACACTGTCCATGTTTCGCAAGCGTATAGTAGGGTTGGTATAACAGCAACATGATATACTTGAAGTTTGGTGGTTGTTCTTATACCTCTTCTGTCCCATATATTGTTACGTAATCTGCCAAATACAGCACTAACTTTTGCCAGTCTATTGTTAATTTCCACAATTGTGTTGAGAAATGACTAGCGCTGAAGTTGGTTTATAGTGTGGAAGAGTTACGCTAATCGTCAACCACACTCTCTCTCTCCTGAGTTTTATCTTGGTCCAGTGGCAAGACAAAGTCGAGACAACTGGTAGAAAATCAGGTGCAGTGGATGGCCAGAGCGTACTATGTATCTAACTGTGCCCTATGCTGTCCACACAGCTCTGTTGTTAGCGCCTATGTACCCGTTGAGTTACCTGCCAACTTCTTCCGAGTATTTCGCCGCAAACAGACTTTTTAAGCCTATGTAGACAAAGCCTTTGTTAACAATGCTAGGTTGGCTTATTTCTTAGCACTGTGAGTGTCCATAATAGCTACAGTGTGTGGCAAATATCACATCGACTGTAACAGGTTGACACCGTGTACAAATAGGGCAGACCATTTTGACACGGTCAGCGAACCCGCCCCAGCGGCGAGAATAGGTCACCAAATGAGATTGTTATCAGATACAATAAGAGAAAATACCAAAAAACTTGTCTCTCTGGCAGCAGTGGGAAACCTATTTGATCATAGGCCGTATTTGTGTGAGTTATGGCATCCAGAAATAACTTATTTTTTTAGTCTTTTGGAGCTCGAAGTTGTATTTTCTTAGCGTTGTAGTCCGAAAATATACAGTAATATTTTTAGATCAGTATGGCAGTGAAAAAAATGACTTGGCGGGCCTGATTAGGCACGTGGACAACAATTATATTACATTTCTCTACGACAATAAGAAAACAAAGATGCATTTTTTTGGACATACGCTTAGAATGAATGACAACAGACTACAGTGAGACGAGTGGTACTGAAATGAGTACCAGATGAGAGAAGAACGAGAAAAACAGAAATTAGAACAGCCATAAGATAAGGCTCGACTTTCGATCCTTCTTCTTCTGCGATCAGTTTCCTATGCTCATAAGTCTATACAGGAAGTTGGGCCGCCTCCACGAATTCAGTCGTCAGCAGGAGGTCCCCACGGTTGCCCCACAGCTTTACCTTCAATCCCGGGTCCCCGATACACAGAGTCATCATCAGTAGCTTTTGGTGGACCCATTCAAGACTGGGGGTCCGGAGCTCCTCCTGTCTGGCGATGAACCACAAGGACAGCCCCACTTCGGGTAACGAATCCGAGCATAGTCATTAATTGTATTATGCGTACATGTCCCATTTCCATTGCTGGGTACCCACACCTGTTCAGGCTGACAGGTTCCGTCTTCGGTGAGGGAAGTTATGATGTCTTCCTATCCATGTTCTTGGACATCCCAGCACTGTCCGCAAGACATCGGAGGTTTGTGGAGTGGCCTTCGCCTATTTTTCTGTCAGGGTTGTCTCCCATAGCCTTTCCTTTCAAACCAAACAATAATACTATCTTCTTGATATGAAATAAGATATTAAGATCTAAACAACATGCCATAATTACACATAATAGATATATAGCCAAATTAGTATGAATATGAAACAAGAAACTATAGATATTATTTTTCTGTTAACACTTTGTTATCAGCGCCAGATATCATTTGTCAAAATATCACACGAACAAGCTTGTCATACTTGAAATGAAATATTTGAGAAAAACATCAGCAATGACGAGAAGGCATAACGAACTAATCGAGAAATAGCAAATCTAATGAGAATACTTCTAACCAACTACAGCCTATAACAGAATATCATTATATAGATCTATATTATTATTAAGGTGACAGTCATTCCACGACGCAGTCTTCTTTATGGATGTCCCTGAACGTCTCATGACATGCCGTAGCCAAGGGCATGTTTAAATAATCTGAGATATATCTTATCTATCGTCGCTTTGGGCGGCCAGCAACCATATCTTTTATTAATAATATTTTTTGATGTTAGTCTCTTCATATGGCAAAAAGAGTTTTCTTGTTATAGTTAATTAGAAGTCAACCCTCTTCGATGTTTCTTCTCACTCTATGGTTCGTCTTTTTCCGCTGTTCATGGTGTTCTCAAAATCATTCTGCAACATATCATTTTGAAAGCAGCAGTTCCCCCTTGGAAATGATTTGTTAAGTGTTCATGTTTCTTCTTCTTTCTTCTTTTCGCTATATACCCCTTTTGTGCTTTGTAGCATGAGGGGTAGAAGAGTTATCTGGAGATTACTTTTGTGTGTGCTTCATATATGTTTGTTTTCATTGACTCTTTTATCTCCGCAATCCATCGTTTGCAAGGTCTATCCCTGGCTTTGTATCCATCGTATCTGTATAGTAATGCTTTTTGAGGGGTACTGTCTTATGGTAGTCTGGAAGAATGCGAAAGCCACTTAATCTGCTCTCTTCTGATCTAATCCAGAATTGACATTGCGTTTTTTCGTCTTCTAATGTTTTCGTTCCTGATTCTGTCTCTTATTGTTACTCTGAGGATTCTACGCAGGCAAGTCATTTCTAATGTATCAAGTTTTCTTTTGCATTCTGTTATTAGTGTCCACGTTTGACATTGGTAGCATAGTGATGGTATGATGATTGTTTTATATAGTACAGTTTTGGTGTTCATGCTCACATATTTGTCCATTTTTCACAGCCGTAAATTTCTATTACAAATATTCCTGCTCTCGTCAGATGTAATTTAGATTTGTAAATGGTGCTGTTCCAAAGATTTTTGATGTGTACTAATCTTGAGGTTGCGATTTAAATTCTACTTGTGATTTGTATTGCACCATGTCATGAACTGTTTATATGTGCACTCATAAGTCTTTATCCGAGCTGGGACATTTTTTGGGCCGGTGAGCCGGATTGAGCTTGTTTTGTGTGGTATGGGCCAAAAAGTATTCCTCACTGTTATCTTTTTAGTACTTTGGAGATCCAAGTAGTATTTTCGGAGAGCTGAGAGCATCACATAGGCCTATAGTACTTTTAGATCAGCCTCGCGGGACAAAAAAATGGCTAGAGGGCCGTATTTTGCTCACCACCTGTCTATAAAAGGATCAAAAATACATACCTGAGGATATATATTACATAGAATTATAGAATATAAGCAATATGTATCGCGCTGTTCTGTAGACCACTCGTGTCTGCTCTATGTACCACATAATTGATGAAGGAACAAAGATGGATAAAAATCCTAAGGAATATTTTCAAAGAACTTAGAGTAGATGCAGATGTATAGTACTAAAAGTAGTTACACTATGGATACTACTACAATGTTAATATTTCTAGAAGTCCGTGATATTACTAATTTCCATGACTGGATCAATGTATAATCTTTCAAATTAAAACTAGTCACTGTAGATTAAACTATTATATGAGCAGTATACTGAAGATTGGTTAAACAACCGATGCGGCGATGTGTGTGCCACCAATTTAAAGCCCCACTTATACAACCTTCCTAAATAAATATCTCCTCCTCTCCTCTGAATTGTAGTTAAAGTCAAGGGCAATCATCGCTAAAAACGATTTCCTACCCTTGTCATTTATTTCGTTTTGCTTGTTGCAACAAACAAAAAATGTAGCTCCCCTAGCGGTATTAAACCCTGAAATATATACATGGGGGAAGGCAAGCAGGCAGTAGAACACATTTTTCAAAATAGAGGACGTAAGGAAAGGAGCAGAGCAGAGATATGTCCGTCTCCAACCTGCCAGAAATAGAAACTGTAATACACATACATACACGTAGACCCTTATGAGAGGGTAGCTTCAAAATGTTTCCAGAATTTATGTTACACAGAAATAAGTTACAACAGAATTATCTACACTACATTTCCTTCAAAGTAGTTCCATTCTGCAGATACATACTTTTGCCAACGTGCATACAGCTGCTGGAAACATTCGTAAAACCCATTCTTTGACACCTCTCTCAGCTGCCTTGTCGCATTTGTGAAAACGTTATCTGCATTCTTGAATCGCTGTCCTTTCAGTGCCGATTTAAGTCAGGGGAACAAGGAAATAACCGGTGTACGGTTGGGAGAAGATGGAGGCTGTTCAAAGGTAATCACAGTGTGCTTTGCGATGTACTGATTTACATAAAGATCGATGTTCCAGCGCAGTGTCATGCAGAATAATCAAACTGTTTGTTCTCCGTTTCTCTGAACATTTTCTTTTAATTGCATCTCTTATACGACAAAGGATTTTATACGACATTATCTTTTAACTGTTATCTTTATATGCTTTCTTAAGAAATGTTAGTGTTTCTGAGGGTGTCTTCTCAAGCAAAACACAGAATTTAACATTTGTACATTGTTTTTTACAACGTCATTTGTACAAGGACGTTATCAATTACGACAATGCAACTAGCACAACACACACACATGTATCTTCTCTTGGATGGTATATGTCAATGTTACGTCGGATATGGCCTTTTATCAAGATCATTACCAACTTCCAAACATACGAGCATATTGTCATCATTCATGCAAACACTACGTCACAGGGCCGTGCCGGGCTATGCTGCAGAGACGCGGCCGTATCAAGTGATGTGTCATGTGACGTATTCCTTCCAGAACGTTGTCTTCCCAATGAACTCTCCGAACCTCTCTCTGTCTTGGGCGATGTGGCTTGCATTTTCTAGCGATGTATTCATATTATCTTTAATGTCGTCAGTCCATCGTCTTCTTGGTCTATCAAGTGATACCAATCAAAATACATTGTCAGTGGTGGCATTTCGAAGAAAAACCATTTAAGGTAGTTATTTCAAAGACTTGCATCATACAGAGGAAATCTACCGCACTATCCTGACTAGTTGCCTATTCCGGGAACTTTTTGAAGCTACTTCGAATATAGAAAACACACACATACTTGTAGCGCATCCTGGAAATGCTCTTTTCCGCTACTTTTTTTCTTCTTCTTTCGTTCACTTGAAACATGTCTATATCTGTAATTCTGTCTCCTTAATAAAACTCAGTCTTTTGTAGTTCATACAGTGTCCCATAGAGTTTTGATTCCAGTGTTGTTTCCTCTGGCCAATATGTCTGCCTCAGCGTTTCATGCTCAGAACACTCTTGAAGTATATGTTTGGCACTCGGTGCTGCCTGTCCACATGTACACATGGCCGTGTTGCCAATCTTGAACTTTGTATACATGTGACTGTGGAGTCGGTTGTGTCCTGTTCTGAGACGTAGAATTATAACTTGTTCTGGTCTGTTCATAATGTGATAGTCATCTTGTGTTGTTGTTTGTGGCTTTCTTATTGACTTGTTCCGCTACTTAAAATGAATATGTACTGCCGGCTCCTTCCATTTAACCCCTTACCGTGGGTGTCTGTTGGCTATGTCAATATCCACGCAAAATATTAGTAAAAATGTCAAGCATGCGTGACCGTAGTTGCTTTTAGCTTGATGACCAGCGTGTAAGTACGAGAAGCAGTTCTTTAGTACTGCTGGCATACTATACTAGCGCTATGGTTGCAGATGTCCATTGTTAAGTGGATGTGATAAAACACTGAACTAATACAGTTACCAACGCGGAAGTCGGATATGATGGATCAAAGGTGTACATAAGGTGGCGATACAATGCATTTTCATTCTCTAGACTATATCCTGCTGGAAATCTAGAAAGACCATTGTCCTGCTATAAGATAGATCTGGTGGGAGTTTGAGAAGGTACACACAAAACTATTCCCGTGAAAGTACAGAATAGTTCTCTGCTGTGCTATAAATAGCACACTTTAGACAATTTTAACTATCCAACCTCATGGATTCCCGTGTAACACCAATCAAAATAATGGCTGCCGTGACGTCACATCTCGACAATCCCATAGTTCAACTCTAGACACAGACGAACTTATGCGTAATCTGTTTGTTTTACAATTTACACATTTCTTACAATTTCCTATTATTTGTGGTGAGCGATCAGTATTTCTGCCCGCTATACACGGAGCGAGATGCGCGCACACATTAGAAATATTATTTCTAATCCTAACCTTACTCTAAGTACTTACCCGTAAGCTTGCCAAATCACACAACAAAGGTCAGAAAACACATCGAAACTAGAGCAAAGGTCACAGCGGAGAACTATAATGTACTTCAGCCCTAAATTGTATTTAAATACTTCTTACATTTACAAGCATAGAACCTACTGTTTTTATGAATGGTAACTCTGAAGTATTCACAATTTATACTTGTTCACCACAACTTAGAGAACTTCATTTTGCCGATATCGTTTAAATTCTCAACAATGTCATCTTCTATATAGTAATTAGTTTACAACTTACTTGAAACTTACTTTCACGAAAAAATGGAGGACGGTCACGTTCGAGAGTAAATAGTTTTTAATAACACAAAACACGAAAACAGTCCGCCCTTCAACCAGTTCTGTCAAAAATAACACAAAAACAAAAAATCCCCCCCCCCCCCAAATAGAACAAAAACGATTGAACTGATGGCCACTTACGTCGTCATCTTTTGTTAAAGAACCCACTAAAACAACGGTTAAGGGAAACTACAAAATGCTGAGTAGCCATCAAAGTTGAGTAGTCCCCTCCTATCCTACACTCGAGGGGGATTTAGGTTCATGTCTGGGAGATGTAACCAAGTTTTAGCGGAACAAACCATATGCTCGTAAAAATGAAACTGTTGACAAATATAGTGTGGAGGGCAGACATCTTATTTTATTGTGTGTGTGTGTGGGGGGGGGGGGGTATGATTGGTGTTAGAATTCTAACAATGTGGAGTAGGATGTGTAGTTGTTGGAAAGGGGGGGGTGGTTTCACGGATGACGTTAGAGATAGTGTTAGCTAGTGTGAGCCATCTTTGATTGCATTACTCATTTTAGCATCAATTCGTCTGATAGTTCTGTTTGTCAAGTGACATTTATGTGATGCCAAGAAAGATGCGCACATTATAATACAGATTTATATGGCTCATCGCATAACATACATTACAAAGGTTGGACTGTTGTGACGTGATTTGGTCATATCTGCCGGACATGTACCATGATTTGTCTTCCTTCAACTCTCTGCCTTCTCATATATATTATATATTTCACATCACGTTTCACGCCCCATGTTCTGACATCTTATCTATACTTCACTTATCACTCGATTCCTCGCTATTCTTCCTCTTCCATAGCATATGACTTTACGTGGGTTTGTTATTTGTCTATTGTCTTTATGAAGGCTATCTAGTCGAAACGTCATCGGCATTTGTGTTTTGTTGCAAGTATGTTGTAGTCACAATTGATACAGTCTACCCTATTTGTGCCTACGCCTGTATGTGCCTTGTATTATCCCATGCTCTATATTTCCAGCCTGTTGGGTTGTTTCTTGGCATTGGTAATTTATCTCCGCAAGTTCATACCATTTCTTTCAGCTAACGCGGATCTCCCAATATGTCATTATCATAAGACTCCACGGACCTCAGATTGAAAAGTTATACTATTTTAAAAGTTACATATCATATGTTGAGAGAGCTCAAACATAAACTAATCACTACAAATTAATGTGTTAATAATCTATGCCAAACAATTATTATGTATTCAATAAAATTCTCCCTATTGGGTCTTGGTGTTTTAAAATTGTATTACAATTTGTATTATAATGGTCTATCCCCAAGATGACTCAACTGTACGAAAGTACTTGGGGGTACTTGGCCGTCATATCTTTGAAAGATAAATAGTGAAGAAGAACTCTAGCCATTATAATCTAAAGAAGGCATGAGACTTTGTTTACGAAGGTAGCTACTGTGTCAGACTCCCTGTTTATTAGTTGGAAAGTCCCAAATAGCAAGTGCCGTTATGTGTGAATGACATCTATAGCTAAGTCCAAACTCCGAGGTATAACATGGATATACAGCCCCAGAAATTCCGGCATGCGTCGTAACAAGAGAACAGACAATCCTGCGTCCAAAGCATCAGATGACGGGTAGTTTACAATGGATAAGGGCAATGCGCTAACGCTGCTTTATGACCACCAGTTTGATATTGATGAGACAGGTTAAGATTTGGAGAATTTGGTATTATTAAGCCCATCCAAATCAAGTGTATAGGGTAATTGGTGAAAAAAAACTCGGCGACAATGCATTTGCGTTATCTTTACTATATCCTGAGGAAAATTTTGCAGCACCATTGTCCTAGTACAAAAATATCCAGCAGGAGTTTGAGAATGAACGTCAGGAAGAAGAAGATCTTAAGTGTGGCTGTAGTAGAACTGAACGTTGCGAGACAGATTGAAGAGAATGTCATAACCAAAACTTTAGATGTAGTTGAGATATAGTAGTGTAATATACAATATATTCCTACTCCTTTGGTATGATGTAGTTTGGGACTATCGTTTTCTAGCAAGACACTTAACATGTGCTAGATAATAATCATTCTAACTTACCGTCCAATATTATTTGCGATCCTTGGGTTCCTCTTTAGCAATTTTTGAAGCTTCTTTATGGGTTGTTTGTACGGCACATACTTAACCACGATAGCAATAGTTAAAACTAAAGTGATAATTATCAGACCTGTCACCATTCCATCTGCATGATGGAGGTACATAGCATATGAAAAATATGCTATGTAGAGAAACAACGACGCGAAAGACAAGAAGACTTTCAATCTTTTACTGTGTCTCAAGAAAGTCTTTTTCAGCCGAATCCTACACGTGTAGATAAAAAGGCATATCGTACTGTTATCAACATTTGATTTATCTGCATCATAAGAGCTGAAGTTAGATTTGTCCACTTGAGGATTATCGACATTTGCTATTAAGGAATCCAGTTGAATGTTTATTTGTTCTTCTTGTACATTATTTGTGAAAGTGGTGCTACAATTCATAGTTTTGCTATCAATGAGAGCTTCTGTATAAATATAGATTCACACAATATAAAGTCGAGACTGTCTAGTTGCTATTGAGCGAAGTGCCTAATTAATACTTTGTGTGTGTTTTGTTCTTTTAAGAAAATTATTGTTTGCTTATATAGCGACTTTTAAATGTTATTTAGGCCTACAGTGAAGCTAATCAATTATGTAAATGCATCGACAAACTGGTTATTCTGTTAGAGTATATATATATGACCATGGGTTCAGTATGTGTGTGTGTGCGTGCGTTAATATGTATGTGCCTGCTTGAACGCATGTGTATCATGTAGATTTATATTGTCAAGCAACTTTGTAGCAATTATCTAACATCACAAGTTATGAAATATAGTAAAGCATTGAGTTATATTTTCCTGTATTCTTTGGATGCAGTGGTTGAACTCAACCACAACCTCCATTTTTTAATGATTACATTTCTGAGGTAACCAAACTGAACTAACGTCCACCGATGAGAGGGCCTTGCTCGCCATAAGAGGCACATTTTATTTTCACTGACTATTTTTTTTTTTACAGATTCTTATATCTATCAATTTCACGTGAACATAGGACTGCACCAGCCACTCTCCAACGATGTTTGTGAACTGTGCTGTCTTTTTTAAAACTATGCCTACGGAATGCTATTGGTCGATTGATCTCGTTTTACTCTTCTATTGAGCTTTATAAAAGTTCGTTCCATAACTTATATTACTCAGTTGGAATTATTTATCTCCAAAACCACTTCTTAGATCTTTCGGATCCAACTCGAATTTATCCATGACCCTATGAAACCGTTAGAAATATAACCGAATTAAAATATTTTCTCTATAAAGTATACATTTATAAAGGTTTTATGAATGTACGTAATGGGCCATTTTTTTACAGTACAGCCGAATCTGTCAGACAGTACCGGTTGATGAGGGGACTACGCCTTATTTGTTTATTGTTTTTTTTATCTCCAACTCTTTATTGGCTGTGATGCAAAGTATAAATATATATAGGCCAATTAAAAGCACAATAAAATAAGATGGCATCATCAGTGATTGAATTATACTGATGTGAAATGCAACAGTTTTTGTTTTCAATGAGCTTCAATTCCATCCGCTATTGTACGGAAATCATGTTGTGCATGAGCGCGAAATGAGTCATCGTTTGTCGTTTATTTAGAGATTTCATCGTTATTGACAGACTTCGTAAATTTATTTGGCATGAATATCTTCGTGTTTTTTAACTGGTAATTGTGGTGTGTTATCACGATTGTTACCAATGAAAAGCACAAAAATACTGGGGTATGCTTTAGAAGAGACATTATCAAGACATTTAAAGTCAGTTTCGCTGTATTTTTGGTTAGATGACCTAATTGTTCAATCTTAAAATATATAGTTAAGAGTTTTATTACAATATTAGTTTGAAGTGTAAATTCTCTACTGTGCAAAAGGGTACTACACAATTTTACAGTTACTTTTGCAGAGGCTAGAAGGGGCCGTTTGTATTACGACATAGACAATCACAAAAAGAATATACATCATGCTCTCGGTTTAAATAAAATGTCATTTAACTGTTGAATAAAACAGGACAGTAAATATAAAATAATAAACGACAGCAAGGTCGGAAAAGGATAGCTGACGATTTCGAAAAAGATGTTATTGTATGTGAAATTCTTACAGTGTTTCGGGCACATGATGTGGTAACACTATGTAAGCTTAATGTTTGTCTGCGCAGTCATTGTGATATTAATATTTCTAAACTGCACTATGGAGGGTCTTAGGAGCAGAGGTTTCCATTTTCGAAAATCTCGTAACAGGCAAGAATATATTATGTGAGAAAACGCACCTTATAGCTGCACGATGCAAATATCTGAGGCAGATACGTGAGCGTAGGATGGAAGGTTATGACATAGTATATATGGATGAATCGTGGATAAATGCTCATCATACATTTGATAAAATGTGGCAATCACTTGACGGAATTAAGAAAAAAGGACATTCCAAGCAGGAAGTGTAAACACACTGTAATAGGTCATGCAGGTAGTAACGCAAACGGTCTTGTCAGTGATGATCAATACAAAGTAAAGCCTTTTGGACTCAATTTCGACCACTCTTATGTCTAGTACTGGGTTGTGTGGTCTTTGTCTTTATTATTTTTGTTCCATCATTTACTCATCTTTTTGTTCGTTTCATTTCCACATATATTTACGTTTTTTATGTACTTTTAGACCTTCCGGCATATCATTTCCATATTTCCGTTGGACGTTGTGATAATTATTCCATTCGTCGTCTTTTGATGTTTTGTTTGTTTCTTGATAAAAACCTTGTGGTTGAAACGTTGAATGTGATTTGTGTATTGTAATTTTTATTATTTCTTGTGTGCTCATCATTGCCCATCATTACCTACTAGTTTTAGCTATAGTCTGTCGTGTCCCATTGAAACGAAATATAAACCTGTGTTTTACGTAAGTCTAATGTAATTGTCAGCTATACATAACTTATTTCCAAGCATTAACTACAGATAGTAGAGATTATCACACCGAAATTAGTGGAATTATTTTCAGGAACTGGTAAGTGAGCTCACTTCTACCAGCGATGAATAGGCCGTCATGTATTTTTATGAACAATGCCCTCTATCATAACGTAATAGCGCATGAAGAATGTCCACTTCATCAAGCACAAAATAAGAAATCATGACATAGCTTGCAAAAGAAATTATATATTTTTGCAGAAATAAATTCAAACCAGAGTTGTTCGAACTTGTGAGACGGACATAGAAGACGAAGACTTTTGTAATTGACAAAATCATCGCTGAGAATTGTTATACTTCTCTTCGCTTACCACGTTACCATCCACATCTAAATCCCACATAACTTGTGTGGGCTGCAGTCAAAAGTCAAGTCACTGCACTAAACAAGACTTTCAAACTTTGTGATGTAACAAACATAAAACACGCAATGCCCTCACACAAATAAATATTGAGTACTGGAAAAAATGTGAAGAGTATGTGCTTCAAGAAGAAGAGACATATTGGCAACGAGATGGTTTGCATTTTATCCAGCTCTTAACATCACATGAACATGTGTTTATTAACGTTCTTTTGGAAATATTGTCCTTGTTCTGGTGTTTCAACGGTGGTGCTAATTGGTATAAAACTGAGTTTGGTTTCTGACATTTTGTCTTTATTTCTCTATCCAGTCTCCCGTCTTCTGAGAACACACTGCTTAGATACGTAAATTGCTTTACTTGGTTGAGTTGTGTGCCGTCTATGCATATCTCTAGTTGGCATTTATTTCTGCATATCTTCAGTGTCTCTGATTTTGGTTTATTTATTCTGATGTTGTTGATTTAGCAATGGGTATTTAATGCGTTTAAGTGTTTTTTGCAGCTCAGATGTATCATTGTATATCAACGCCTAACAATCTACGAATAGCAATTCGTTTATAATGTTACTGTCTTATTTTTTTTCGTTTTCTTATCAGGTTGATTTTCTTGTTCTATTACTTTTAAGGTTTCTTTGGTTATTTTGTCTATATAGATGTTGAATAGGAGTGGGGTTAATACGAACCCCTGTCTGACTTCATATGTTATTATACATGTGTCTGTCATTCCTTCTGATTAGTGCTCTGGTGTTTTCTAGGAGTTGGCCGTGGATTCCGCACTCTTCTAAGTAGGCCCATAGATTGTCTGTGTTAATCCTGTCGAAAGCCTTTTCTCGGTCAATGAAATGTGATGTTCAGTTGATTGTTGTATTCTAGTCTGTACGCTCAGTTGCCTAAGTGTGAAAAAGGCGTCCGTGTTTAGGGTGTTTAGAGTACAGGTGGATAAAATATATCATATGATGATTGTGTGATGTTTTTGTTGATCTACAACATTAGTAAAATCACAGCAGCAAACTGACCAAACACGTAGACATCAATGACGTGAAGTAAGCAACGCTTTCTTTATAAGACAAAGACTTTACTGCAGTACGCCATAGACATATTGATACAGGGACTAGAAAAGCATCATACTTATGGCATATATCTTTCGGAATTTCTGGTGTTGACACAATTTTAACTAGTATAAATAAAATAGGAAACAAGTACTTCTCTATGGTAGTTTCACGCTGATCTCATGTAACCGTCATTTATCTTGGTAGTATATCCGACAATTTCATGCGTTTCTGTTGCTGGTAACACAAAGTATACACAAGGTGACCAATGATCCGTTGCATCAGTCGCGAGGAGTGTGTCATGTGACGTATTCTCACCAGGACGTTGTCTTTCCAATGTACTCCCTGAACCCATCTCTATCTCGAGTATGCGACTTGCATTTTCCAACGAAGTATTCATTCTATCTTTAATGTCATCAGTCCATCGTCTTCTTGGTCTGCCTTTTCTTCTCCTTCTCCCAGGTGCTCTGCCCTCCATTATTTGTCTTTTTAAACATGTGTGTCTCTTTATATGACCAAACATGTGTAGTTTTCTGTTTGCTATTGTGTTTAGTAATCAACACTCCGGAATCTTCAATGTGTTTATAATATCTGAGTTTCTCTTATTTTCCTTCCATGATATTTTAAGTATTTTTCTGTAACATTTCATCTCAAAGGCGTTGATCTTCTTTGCCGCTGGTTTACTTAGGGTCCATGTTTCACGGCCGTATACCGCAACCGAACAAATAACGGTTCGCAGCATTAGCAGTTTCGTTTCTATTTTGTTTTTCCATATATTTTTTAACAGTTATTTTACAATATGCAACTCTTCCTGATCTCGGCCATGCGGTCTCCTGCACCGTTGATGGTTGCTCCTAAGTATTCTAATTTATCTACAAACTATCTCGGTATTGTCTATTCTGATTTTTGGTTGTTGTGTTGTTATATCTGTTGACATGATTTTTTTTTGCTCATTTAAATAAGAGGACTGACTCCGCGAATGATCAGCACGTATAATTATTCTGAAGATGGACGTAGCAAATAATGTAGTGAAAACCTTGCCATATTTGGTAACAACCGACTCTTTCTGTATGCTTTACAAACCCGTTTCATGTCCTTCTTTATATCTAGATGTCCATGGGTAGGCACATATTTAAATTTAAACTACTGCAGAAGACAGGAACGTTTACACGATGGAGAACGGTACAATTATAGGCAATATGCGTATACTTCAATATAAAAATATGTGTTAAGGGAGAAGATGGGTTATAATCATCATCAAACCGAAAAGCCTTTAGGGTCATAGGTATAACAATCTGAAAATATCAACAACAAAAATTCGGCCATGCCTCCTTGTTCTCAGTTCTTTGTTTAAGGGTGGAGAATCTTAATCCTATCCAGTTTTTAATATTAGACCTATTAATCCATAATTTATTTTGACCTGTTTATCTTCTACCCTCAACTGTTACCTGTGGGATAGCTTCGGAAAGGAAATAGTTCCACATCAAGTGACCAAACCACACAAGTTTGCGACGTTTCACCCCTGCCATATGTTCTTGTTGACCTGTAAATAGTTTATTTTGTTTCTCACAAATATATTAGTTTTATGTTTTGTATAATAAATGTGCAATACACTATCAATGTAGACCCAAATTCAAGTGCTGAAATGTTATATCGAATCAATTCTTTTTTATAGATGTGAAGCATAGACTGTAAACAAAAAAATTGAAAACGAACTGGAGGCTACAGAAATGTAGTTTCTGAGAAGAATGATGAAAATACCATGGACAGCTAGGAAAACTAATGCAGAGATTCTCATTGATTGTAACGTAAAAATATCAATTATATCAAACATTAGGGGCATACAGTCAAGGTTCCTAGGGCATGTATTGAGATGAACACAGCTTGAACACTTAATAACCACTGGGAAGATCAAGGAGAGAAGAGACAAAGAAAGAAGTTGTTAGATGGACTAGTATTATGAAACTGTAGAAGTTCACCGACCGAGCTTATTAATATACAAGATATATAGAGTCGTGGAGAAACATGATCGCCTGTGCCAATCGGCATGTCATTTGGTTGATTGATTGAATATTCGTCTGTAACATTTGTTTTCAAAAGCACATATTCTCCCCATTTCCGTTGTAATTGTCCAACTCTCACATCTGCTCAAAAGAATAGTTATTATTAGAGATTTATATATGTTTATCTTCACTGCTGTATTTATTCTGCTCTTTCATGTGGTATTCAATCTGGATAACTTCTGATATCTCTATATAACAGCCGATGCAACTTCAGGTCTAGTCTTTGTTTCTCTGTTACACAGTCCTTCCATCGCTGCTTATATAAGATCATAAGTATTTAAAGATATCAACTTCTAGTTTCTGTCCATTTAGCCTGAAGTTAACATGAGTCGTGTTGTCATCTCTGTTTGCCATTATTTTACTTCTCTCGATATTTATTTTCATATCATGTTTTGCAAGCTTTTTCAAGTGTAGAAGTAAGTTCTTGAATTTCTTTCTCACTAATGTCAATCATAAGATCAATGTCATCTGCAAACCGTAAGCTGCACAGAAGGAGGCCACCGATTGAAATTGATGTAGTATTTATTGCAAGATGTGCTCCAAGAATAATACAATTATTCAATAACACTAATGATAATATCAGCAAAGACACAGAAGAACAAGAGCTAAACATAAACATACATGGAGAGAAACTACAACAAGTAAAGCATTATCAATAATATCTTGGGCACATAGTCACAAATGATGGCAGATGTGAAACAGAAGTTAAAAGGAGACTAGGAATAGCTAAAAGTACCTTCAATGACATGCGGAAAAAAATTAACATCTAAACAAATTACAAACAAGTTAGAAATGAGAATTATAAAATGCTATATTCTATATTAATGTATGGCTCAGAAACATGGACACTAAATAAACAATTAGAAGACATAATTGATGCCTTTGAGATGTGGGTATATAGAAGAATAGGGAGAACATCATAGACAGAGAAGAAAACAAAAAAAGAGGTGCTAAAAACACTTAATATGAAGAAAGAATTACTAAGAGAAATAAAGATCAGGGAAATAAATTATTTTGGACACATTAAAAGACATGACACCTTATTGCAGACCTTACTTGAGGGAAGTCAAAGGGAAGCGAGTAAGAGGTAGGCAGAGATACAAGTGGGAGAGTAACATCACACGATGGATAGGTTACAGTCTAGCAGAGTGCACCACCAAGACAAGAGACAGGGGATATTGGAGATCCGTTGCAGCCAACCTTCGTTGCGGAGATGGCACTTGATGTGATGAATGATAATATGCATCCTTGTCGAGCCCATGTAGTTGTTACCATTAATTAGAACAGCACTAGTTGCTATTTTGTATAGTGTTTCAATGACTTCTATTTTATTTTTGTCAACGTTAAAATTTCTCATAACTTTCCATGAACCTTCTCGACATAGACGATTGAGATAAAGTTATTAGAGATTTCATGCCGATGTTGGAGGCGCTTCTCAGTGATTATTAGAAGATGGGTATATAACGATGCATCCAAATGTGATTAAAAACATTTATCTCAGAGCTCGTGGCGATAGGATTACCTGAACTACGACATCCATTACTTTTAATGGTCAAAGAATAATACAAACAAATTGGGAGTAACGTCCGCATTTGAAAGATGCGTACCTCGCCACAAGAGGTACAAATTAAATGGCGAGGCCAGAGACTTTATTCTGGTACAAGAGACTGCAGTAGTAAATTATTTATGTATGCTATTCGTGACCGCGAATACAAACTTTGACTTACCTAATTAAGGTAAACACAAGCATATTAGTTATGGCTGATATTTACATGAAGTAAATTAACATCTCCACCGTAAAGTCGACACTAAAACAGCTCACAACCTATTCAATATTTTATTGCTTTGTAATTCATTCACCAGTAAGTTATTTATCCAGGATTTTGTTGGCATTGTTTTTCGCGATCATATTGAAGTCCATTTCAGTGTCTGTTTTTCGGTCTATTTTCTTTCTATGCTAAAAGTTTCGTGTCTAGTTGAAAGGGCTTATGTTAACCCCAACAAGACTGGTATGTGCACTTAAATAAATTGCTGTTAGACCTACAAAGAATTGTTAAGTGCATTTCGTTCATTCCACAAAGAGTGTGGAGTTGACCAGCTGATGATTTTCAGATATATTTTCGTTCTATTGTCTTTTTTCTGTCTATTATCTTTCCCCAGGTGGTTTGTTATCCACTCTTGCCGTTAAGCGTAGGAGTGACTGGAACTCGAGCTTGTGTTTCAAGGCCAGATGTGTTGCATTGGCTGTGCTATGACCGTGTTTGTTAAAGATATCCCAGACGTTTTCTATCCATCTTTTTCGTGGTCTTCCTATAACTTTTACCTTCATCTCATTTGGTTATATGCATGTACGAGCAACTTGTGATTCATTCTCATAATGTGACCAAACCATTTGATCTGATGCCTTTCAATGTATTCTGTGCAAGGTATTATACCCATTATTTCCCTAATGTCTTCATTTCTTAATCTATCAAGCCCGGTGACCCACGCATCATGAAGCATTTAATCTCACATGTCACTATCTTTCTGTAATGCGAAGATAAGAGAGACCATGTATGGCACCGGTAACACTGTTGGTAGAAATATACTGTAGATCATTTGTCTTTTAACATCCATCTCGATCTTGGGGTGAAGAATTAGTGGTGACAGTTGGTATGTTACTGTATTTGCCTTTTGACATCTCGTCTCTATCTCTCTATGGAAGCTTCCATTTTCTGTGAAAACACTACCGTTATTTCTGAATTCCGATACTTGTTTTACTTATATGTTGTCTATCTGTATGTTTAGTGGGCTCGGTGTTCTGCATATTTTCCGTCTTTTGTGTATTGATCTTCATGTTGTGTTTTCTACATGTTGCAGATAGTGAGTTAACATGATTTTGTAGTTGTTCTTCATTTTCGTAAATGAGGCTCTGGTCGTCTGCGAAAAGTAGTTCATGTAGCTCATTGCTTAGTTGCTCTTGAGTTATCTTGTTCTGAGTCGGAGATGTTGCCCTCTGTACATTTTTCGCCCCTTTTATTATTCTATACATGTCTATATTGAAAAGCAAGGGCTAGAGCACGCAACCACGACGCACTCCCATTTTTGTCTCAAATGCGTCTGCAATACCATCTGATTTTTTTTACCACGCAGTGGCAGTTTTTATATAAACTCTTATACTTTCTAACAATTGTCCTTTGATACAATACATTTCTAGAGTTTCCCATAATATGTCTCTGTTGACTCTATCAGCCGCTTTTCTCCTGATCTATAAATATTGCGTTTAGTTCGTTGTTGTATTCTATTGCTTTCTCACTCATTTGCATCAGTGTGAACAAAACATCTTCGCAACTAACCCCTCTTCTGAAACCAAATTTAGAGGGGTTCACTTGTGGTTCGGCGATGTATCCTGTACGTTGTTCTATTATCTTTGCATAGATTTTCCCGATGTGCCTTAATAGCGAGATATCTAGGTATGTTACGCATTTTCTTTTGTTTTTCCGCAATGGCACTGAGTTTTAAATAACCCATTTTACCTTTTTTCCCCAGCGCTTTTGCTTGGTAGGGTAGTGAAGGCATTGGCCATTTCTCGATATAGCATGTCTCTTGTGTGTTCATCGCCTAGCTTTATAAAGTTCAACTGTGGTTTTTGTTTTTTGTTCGTTGATGGTCTTTATTTTTTTCTTTCGCTTTTCAGTTATTGCAATCGGACGGTGATCAGTATCTATATTTATATTTGGTATAACCCCTGTGTCTGTGATGTTTATCTTCTGCCTATGGCTTACCAGTATGTAGTCAATCTATGACGTTATTGATAGATTGTTCCATTTTTACCACGTTGTTATGTGACTCCATCTGTGTTCGTAGAATGAATTAGCTATTAATAGTCCGTGTTCTAAGCATAAACTAATGAGTCTCTCCCCGTTGCTGTTACGATCTTTTGTTGTGTTCCCGAAGTTTCCAAAACAATTTTCACGATGTGTTTTTTCCTCCCAATTCTACCATTGAAATCTCCCAGAACAATTACGTCGTTTTTTATTCATGTTATTCAGAAATCAGACAGTTTTAAAAAAATCGTTTCTTTCTTCTATGTTGTTATCGTCTTTGCATAGGGCGTAAACTTTTATTATTTTGGTTGTTCAGTCTCTTTCTGTTAACTGTATTCTTACTGTCCTCTCTGACACGTATTCGCCGTCTGATATTAATCTTGCCTTGTTTTGATGTAACAAAAAACCGATTCCATGTTTTTGCTCTTTAATTTTCAACCTACCCCGCTCCATATCAAAACGTAATTATTAAGCACCGTCTTTATGTTGTTTCCTTTTTTCCTGATATCTGCCAACCAAAGAATGTCTATATCTTTTTCCTTCATAGGCGAAATTAATTGAGGTGTTTTGTCTCCCAACCTGCAAATATTCAACGTAGCTGATTTGTATGTCTTCTTCATTATGTAGTTAGCTCTTGATTTTTATTCATTGCGGCATTACTCAAGCATGCCTTAGCCTCAGCTAAATTTCAAAAATCATCAAAATTCCCACAAAAACTAGGTGATTCATTTTTGGTAAACTCCTCCCCCCTTAACCGAAGTAGTATCTACAACCCTAAAGCCATGCAGTTATATGTGCTGTATGGCCACAATTGTCCAACATATGGGTTGTGTGCAGGGCCGGATTAACACCTTCGAGTGTCCTAAGCACTTTACATTTATACACACGCACGATCAACTGGCTTTAGGAAATCGATGAAATTATGATAAAAGCATGTTGATGTAAATATTTTTCTATGAATACGAGTATTTTGAGGTTAATACGGTAGAATTCTGTTATAGCAACTTGGTCAGAACCCACAAAATATGTATGCAATAACAGAGATTCACTACATACAGTACAAACAATAATGGTTAATTATAATTGGGGATTTTGAAAAGTGTTGTTATATAGAGAAATTTGTTATAACAGAATGCTCTATAGAAGGATTCCACTGTAATATGTTCCATGGCACTTCCAGTGATGCCACTGGAGGAAGAACCCCCTGAGAGGCATTTATCTGATAGCCCTAATTTGTCTCATGGAACTGTCTTGAATCTCCTCCATTCTATCAAACTGGTGACCTGTTATTGCTCTCTTAAGTTATAGGTACAAGAAAATAATATATGCAGCAAGATCGAGTGAGTATGGAGATTGTAGGAGCGGTGGAATGTTGTGTTTCGTTAAAAATTCATTCATGGTGACAGAACAGCTTGTAGGAGAAAATTGTTATGATGCACAATCCAATTGTCTGTGCACCACTTCTCGTGTGCTGTGCAAAATCCTGTTACAATTTTATGGCACATATCCATTGATATTCCACCATCCTCAATAATCTCTTTAATGTCTGTCAAAAGCGTATGATTTCATAAACAGAGACCACAATCTTACATGTGTGGGAAGTGGATGGTCTGTCTTGATAGGAGTTATCTTCAAAGGATCTGTGTTTACTTTTGAAATTGGATTATCATTCAAATGGTTTAGATCAATGTAGACAGGACTCTCCAAAAATTGATTGTAGCATTCCAAAAGTTTCCGAACCAGTTATTCCAAGACAAAAGCTGAAATCTTTGTTGAAACTTCCATCTTTGAAATTCAAGCAGCATTACTAGATCACATTAATTTATAGGATTCTGCACAGTGCATGCTAACTTATGGTTTGGTCCATACATTGGAACATGGTTCTCACATGCACTAGTTTAACACAACTACATTTCGCTCATATATAATAAAGGAGGACTTCTTAGATTCATACATATTTTACTTACAATTATTTAAAAATATATAAATTTGTTAATATTTAACTGAACCAACTTTATAGTACTTCAAGCAGATCTATAGATGATGAATCTATTTAAACAGATAAAACAGACACACATGAAATAAAACAGCATTCATTGTTATGTTGTAAAAAACTTTATTATATACTTTGACCATGGACAAAAGTAACTTACAAGGATTTTTAAAAAACCCAGAAATAATAGTAATATAAAAGCAATTACACAAATTAAGCTTTGAATTTGGCTTTTCCTTGCCGAAAATGGATGTTTCGGGCCATTGATGCAAATAAAATGGCGACACATCGCATTTCCATTCTCTGGACTACACCCTGCTGGAAATCTAGTAGGACCATTGTCCTGCTACAAGAGAGATCAAGCAGGAGTGTGAGAATGAACGCTGAAGAAGAATTTGTTTTTAAAATAATGATGCAATTAGAACAGACAAATAACTAAATTATGAAAACTTGTAAATGTTAAATAGCATAAAACATATGAATGACAGAAATTGTTAAAAGAAAGATGTTTGGTGTTCACTACTAATAATTGTATTATATTTCATCAACAAAAATGAGAACTATGTCTTATTGAAAGAGAAGGATCTATTTATTTAGCTCCTTAGCTGCAGAGGCATTTTTAAGGATATGATGAAAAGTCATCGCCATTTAGCAGAGAACCTCCTCTTCTTAACTTCACAGGGAAAAATTATGTCTGGATGTTTATGATAAAGCATCCAGATGAGTTCTTTCCCTTGTAAATAAAGAAGAAGATCTCTGCAAAATATCAGCAACCCCTCATCGTATCCTTAAGGATACCTCCGCAGCTAAAGGATTAGAATGAGCAAACAACAATTTGATAAATTAAATTTCAATTATAATGGAGAAACTATTAGTTAATTGTGCTAATGAAGTAATAACAAGGGGGGTTCCTGAAAGTATAATTAGTTCACCTATGACAAATCTGGATAGAGAAAATTTGCTGTTTTATTGCTTTGATAAGAGTGTGTGATGTTATAGTTAAGAAACAGTGTTGAATCTTAATAAAGTTTGTTTGGTTGGAATCTCATCTCAGATGTGTAGAGTTTACTAAAGTATTTCGTGCTTTACATTCAGCACATTCATTAAACAGTCAACTCTGGGGTTTATTTTGTCGAGTATTACCTTGAGAAGATAGTCTTGTATCACTGCAGTATGTTACACATAGATGTAGCAGTACAATCATACATACTGTCTAACTTCAGCTATTTGTATTCTTCTGCATAAACCCTTAGATGTCAATTTGAATCTTTTCATATAAATTTTACTCAGTCATTTTGTTTGTACTACAGTCAAAACTTTTACGTAGTAATTTTGTTTGTACTACAGTCATAACTTTTACGTAGTAATTTTGTTTGTACTACAGTCACACTCACCAGAAGTTTCAAGCCTCTTGTTTATACTTGAATTAATGTATTGGAACTGCTTAAAATTGTACCAAAAGTCAAATGACTTTTTTTTGTCACATACACTCATAAAATGGATGCGAATCCACTTTGGTAATATCACATGATTATTAGAAATTGTGATCTTTAAATTTTTGCCATATCTCAACTTTTGGGTGAAATTAGATTTGTATCCATGGACCTAAACATAGTTCTTCAGCTTTATTTAAAGAAATTGACTGGAGTGTGCTTGAAGGCAAAATTCATTTTTCAGTCTCATCTTATTATATAGTCCATTTAGTATCAGATGGTTACATCTCATGAACTAATATGAGTTAGTGGTCTCAAAAAGTATATTTTTATTTGTGGTACCCAAGCAAGATGTTTGGCCCCTATTCAGAACTACTGGTCTAGACCACCCTTTATGACACATGCTTGATTTGAAAGTGAAAATTTGTTGAGGTGGTGTGGTGGTTGTTAACATGTTCCCTTCCATGGATGACAAAAGTCGGTGAAGCACAAAGTTCCTTTCACAATGAATATGACTTTTTTAGTGGGGAATGTTGCTGCTTCTACATTCGTATTATTTAGTGTGGGACTTCCTGTTAATAACAAATGTCATTCCAATATAGTGTTTATTGGATCAATTCAATGCTGATAATTGAATAATGAATAACTTTATCACACTTTTTCAATGAATGCTTCAAAATGGACAATGTAGCTGATGATATCCTGGTCCAAAGTGACTCAGTTTCAGACTTTTTAGTGAGTAACAGCGATAAAATGGACTCAGATACAGAATTGGAGTATGATTCACTCTATGATGGTCACAAATTGATAGGAAATAGTTCTGTGGGTGCAGGATTGAGTGATAGACACCGACTTTGAAATGGGAGTGTGACACTGCCACTGCAGGACAAAATAATTCATACAATAAATAGAAATGTACCTTTTTGATTAAAGTTTGAGATAAATATTTTTTGGAAAGCTCATTCACGCCTGAAAATTCAAAGCTCTAGCATAATTGGTTTATTTTAAAAAATAATTGCATAAAATTATCACTTTAAAAACTCATGCCAAAAAATTTCATGGCAGTGGGGAAGACTTGTCATGAAGATATGTGGCATTGAAAGTGTTAAAGTCTCTTTTGATGAAGCACAGGCACCCTTTCAATCATGGATCCAATCTCACCTGGGGTGCATCAGGGTGTAACACCATTATTCAATTTTAGATGGCTCAGGACATCTAACAGTTACATACACTTAATTTATAACAGGGCTGTTCCATAAGAAAGTAAGATATTAAATATGATTTCTCCATTTCTTCTTCTTCATTCTCAAACTCCTGCTGGATCTCTCTTGTAGCAAGACCATTGTCCTACTAGATTTCCAGCAGGATGTAGCCCAGAGAATGAAAATGCACGGTGTCGCCAATGGTCCGACACATCCATCTTCAGCGGGGTTTTCTCCATTTGAAATTATCACACAAATATTCTACAAATCTATCTCAATAGATATTCAGATGTAAAATGTGTGGCTACCACACCAATCAACTTGTATCAATCTTGTACAGAATAAACTTCATACACTTGACTACACCTCTATTAAATTTTAGCATTTACCTAAATACTCTTTATATATATTTGGAATCAAAATACATCTAATATTTGTTTTGTGCTGAAACACATAATAATCCTTAGAGATTTGGTTATACATGAGCTTCCAGTTATACAAACTGCTGATTTAACAATTTGCAATTGGAGATAACCAAGATAGTGACTGCTGTCCATAAGCCAAAGAGTGTTCAGTTCAAGTCTAGTCTGTTGATGACCCAGAAATGATAGCTAGACTCTTGAGGTAATTTCTGCAAATTATATTAATTAAAATTTATTGAAAGTATTTTCTGATTAGAAATATTAAATTATATACCCTTTCTAGTTCTCTAACTGTTATAAATTAATGAGAAAATACAAAAATTAATCAAGCCAACATCAATTACTTGTGAACACACACTAGAAAACAATGAATTACAATTCTGAAGCAGCAACTTTCAAATTCCTTTTTCTTCTTTGTCTGTTCTCAAACTCCTGCAGATTTGCAAGATGTGATCCTGAGAATGGAATGCGTTGTGTCATAGTTTACAGCTTAGCTAAATTTGCACCTTTTGCACCTTGTGTCCTGACACATTTGCCTTTAACAAGGCTTCTGGGACATGTTGACCCTATGTTGACAAGACAGCTAGTTACACCTCAAAACCTACTTAGTCACCACTTATGACATGCATGTCAGATAACAGTGTCACTATTCTTTTCTGCCTTTTTGAACAAACACATGGGAGAGGATAACATAAACATTGAATGTCTAAGGTGCAGTGGACATTAGGCGCTGTTGCAAGAGCTACAGTATTGCTGAGATAATTGTAAGACATACCAGACCACAAATGTGGCTACTAGCCGAGATACAACAAATGAGCTTCACATAAGATGATGAAATAATCCCTCTAGCTGTGAGATGGGAGATCAACAACAATGGGAGATCAACAACAATGGGAAATCAACAACAATGGGAGATCAACAACAATGTATTTTTTTAGCACACCAATTTGATTGCATTTGAAAAAATAATGTTCTATAATGTTAAAAAATATATTCTAAGTATTAAAAATAAAAATTTTTATAAAATTTTGAAAATCCAAAAAAACATGTCACATTTTCATACATTTAGTATGAAAGGAAGGGTATGTCAGGAAATATTTTGGACATAATTGAGCAGGGGGAAAGAGAAAGATTGGATGATTACAAAAAAATGTATTAAAGAATTGTTGATCCAATTTATGGGTTGCCTCCAAGGGGAGTTTATGGATACATGTTTAACCTCAAAGGAAGACATTCAAGTGCGCCAGTGTCCCAAGATTACCATATCTCAACAGAAGCACAGCATACAATTTTGATCCAATTATTCATTCTTCTGTCAGATTTGTTGACCCATCTGAAGTGATGGCACATCTAGAATTCCATGTCACCTAAGAGTCTGTCACAAAATTACAAAGGTGCAATGTTCGCTGACCCGCATCTCTTCACCATACATGGGTATTATTTGATAGAAGACAAAAATCTTTGATGGTTGTTCTGCAAAGTGTCTCTCTTGGTCTTCCACTTATTCTTTTGCTAACTGGTAACTATTTTAATGCTTGTAGTGGCAGTCTGTTTTCATTAATTCTAAGTACATGTCTGATATAAGTCCATCGTTTTCTTCTTATTGTTGTAGAAACATGTTGCTGTTTGGTGTCTTCTTACTTGCATGTTTAACTTGAATTCTCCAACCAATATTTAAGAGTCTTCTAAGACATTTATTTTTGAATTAGTTGATTTATTCTCCAGCGTCGTTGTCATTTTCCAACTTTTGCAACAAGAAAGTATTGATTGATAATATTAAAGACTTGACATAATTAAGATTTTACACACTTAACAAGGAATTGAGAAGAGATTTTTTGTGTTGATGTTTTCAAAGTGATATGTCTATGAGCCTGAGGGGTTATGGGTTTAATGAAAATGAGGAATGGAACACACTTAAATGTGCAAAGTACAAATAATAAATGGTTTCATTAGCAATAAAAATGTATGAGTAATATACATACCTTTCATCGTCAGAGAGCTCAAATGTCTGGAGAGCTTTCTCTACAACAGGTGAGACACCATTATAGTGTAACTTGTTCATAAGGTCTAGAATTTTCTGTAATTAGCAACACAAACAATGACATTACTTTCAGGTACCAAAATAATGGGGATACAAATGATTTCTTTGCAATCATGGCAATATCTTCAATGTTCAGTCTCTATCAACATATGAGTTTGATCAGTAGCTCCTATGATGATTCCAAATTTTTCCCAAACTCAGAAAGTGTACACAATTTCAGAAGGGTGGACTAGGATACTGACCATTTAAGGAATTGAACCACGAACAGCAGATTTTTATTTTCCTGAAATCATTTCAACTGAAATATTTATGTTTTATACTGCATCTAAATTTGAGTCAACCATTGGGAGCAGTCTACAAGTCATGACTCCATACACAGTCATTTTATTCTATCTATTCCCTTTCCAACTCCATGTGGAGAATAAGTTCTCAGCTAACTCCTCCCAGTTCTACCTTAGCTACTGCATTCAGTTCTTTACATGTGCAACAAATTATTTTTGTATTTGTATCCTACTCTTACAGCAAGATATTTTTTGGTTTTCCAATTTCTTTTGTTTTGCTGTTTGCCCAAGAAATGCATGTTTTACAATGTGTTCTATTGGTCTTTTTTTTCCTTCAGTGTTCATTCTCAAACTCCCACTGGATTTCTCTTGTAGCAGAACAACGGTCCTATAAGATTTCCAGCAGGATGTAGTAGAGAGAATGGAAATATGTTGCATTGCCATTTTATTTGTGGCAATGGACTGACACATCTACCGCCGGTGGAGGTCTTCTTAATGTATGTCTTATTCTCTCTAGTGCCAAACAATTTTGTAAGCATTCATTCTAAAATTTTAGCTGGATTTCTCTTGAAACAGGACATACTAGATTTCCAGCAGCATGTAGTCCAGAGAATGGAGATGCATTGTGCTGCCATTTCATTTGTGCCAATGGCCAGACACATATGACTTTGGCAGTGCACCATTGCTTAATTGTTCTCACTAATTGAATTTGTTTTAATTTGTACTAATTGTATTTGTACTAATTGCTCTTTCCATGAGTTCCTTTTATCATTTCAAACCTAATCTATGCTGGCACTCACATATGAAAATTTGCAGTTTTATGGATGTCCTTTTTGTTGTTCACATTTTTGAGTCATAAAACATTTTTAACATTTCAATTAAAGATTCCTAGTTTTGCATTTGATTTTCATATATTTCCTAAAGCAATAAAGTTATCTCTTCCTTTTTGTATTCTTATCCTTGCATATGTGTTCCTTTCTTTCTCTATGTTGCTGTCAAAGTATGTGTATGATTTTTCCCTTCTACAAGGCTGTTTCACCAAGTTTTATCTCATTTACATTTATTATCATAATCTTTTGTCTTTCTGTGAATTGCTAAAAGAAACAAACCTATTTATGTCCTAATTAATTTAAAGTCTTAAAACATTTTATACAGAAAGTTTAAACACACCTTGGTTGAAGTATAGTTTTTCTCAGCAATTGTATGTTCTGCCAGTCTTGACAATGATTCCTCACTGTAAATGTGAACCAAATAATGGATTAGTTGACAGTACTTTTATACATTTAATAATGCTGAAAGCTGTCACTTTTCCAACAATTAGTTCACAATTAAGAACAAATGACAACTTTAACTCGTTCAATCCCATCAGATCAGGAAAAACTCGGCTTAATTCCCAGGGCAATGGAAAAAACTCCAAAAATATGTAGTGATTGTGCAAAAAAATGAACAAAAAATTAAATTTTCAATCAATTTTTAAGATTCAAAGTCTAATTTACAGATAAATGGAAGAGGTACTGATCTGTGATATCTTTATAAATGTTATGTAAGACAGGTTTACTTATCATGTAACAAATGAGAAGAAAAAAATGAGCACTATTTTCATGTCAGCTTCATTTACTTGTGTCAAAATGTTTGCTGATAAATGTTCAAATAAAAAGCTGCAAAGCAGTCTCCCTTACACAGAATGAAACAAAACATGATATCCTAGTCCATCTTTGGCCTGTTTGTCTGATACAGAATAGGCCTACACCTAAAATGTATAGATATATCCAGAACGAGGATCCGCAGAACACAAAATTGTATTCCCCAGGATTTGTTTTTCATATAGGTCTATTGTTTGAATTGGAGTCTGCCTGTAAAAGCTATCATAGCTTCATGAATGCCAATATTTTGTTCATGCATCATTAGCTCTCTGGACTTGGTTAGAATAAAACTAAACAGGGATCTAACCTTAACAATTACATCTAGTCCTCATCGCATGAATTGGAGGTATTGTCGAGATGAAAATATTTGTTTATACTTTCAAATATATTTATTCTCAGCAATATATTTGACAGTCACATTCAACATTTCCCAGGTAGACTACCTCATTCTGTGACTGTAACATACAGACCTAGTTCACATAAAAAAAAGCTCTTCATATTATATTATCTGATGAAAGTTTTCAAAGTAGGATATTATTTTTTATAAAATTTTGATACCAGCATACACATTGATTTGTTCTGTGTATATCCCAAAGATCAACTCACGTAGAAATAGTAAAAGATAAGCTTAATCAAAGGCAGAGTAATCTGGATCAGCCATTTGCAGGACCTGATTTCTCAAGAAATTGATCATTATTGTATAGATGAACTATTTAGACTATTTTAAATCATCAATAGGTTTATATTATGTCTGTGTGGGTGGGGGGGGTGGGGGGGGGGAGAAAAGAAGGTATACACCATCATTCAGACCTGCCCTAAAGACTGGTGCACAACTTTCAACTCCTAAATATTTAACTAATTTCCCATCCACGTCGGATTCATTCTTGTTCTCTAAAATCCGTTTAAAAAATGTCTTATCAACATCATCTAAATCATAAATAGGTCCATTCTGATGAAGTTATGAAGAAAATTGAAGGTCATAATAAATATTTCGCAGCTCATATAAACAGCAGCTGTTAGAAACAATTGGTAAACTGATAAACTGCTATGAAAGTCACCACTTCCGGTAGTCACATGAGGGCTAAATTTAGCATGTCTGGTCATATGTAAACAAGGAAGAAAAATAATTGAAATCAATATGTAGAGATCATATGTAAATGGATGTTCTGGGATTGAGGAAATTAAACCACTAGAATATGTAGATCTGTTTTACTGAATATACAAAATATTTCTCCAATGAAGGTGCTGAAAGATTCTTCTTCTTTAATGTTCATTCTTAAACTTCTAAAAATTAGCAGGATGTTGCTCGGAGAACAGAATGCATAGTGTCATGGTTTACAACTAGGCTGTGATATCTGTGCTTTTCAGCATGATACATCAGACTTCAGCATGGCTAAAAACTCTGCACTTATGGCACTGAACAGTCTTATTTAAAATAACAACACAAAAAATACCTTGGATCCAAGTTCTGCAGATTAGTATTTTCCACATAAAGCTGGAAACACTGCCTGTTAATAAGACAATAGTTAAATTGAAATTTATGTATATGTGAGTGTTTATTGTTGCTTTTACAGTTATTTTGTGATTAATTTGTGTGTGTGTGTGGATGTCCTGTGGCATTGTATTCTCTGTGTCAGAACATCATTGTTTTCTACAGGTTTCTATCAGGAAGAGTTTAATGTCTGAATCATTTTGACCTGTTGTCTTCTGACCTGATGAAGTATAGTACTAGTGTTATATCCACTTGCCTCCCCCAAATGTCTCTTCCACGTTACTGAGAGTCATAAGAAGAGACCACAGGAGAAATGAAGATATCAGGAAAGAAGTGAATACTATCTCAAGTCAAGACTGCATCGAGAGGCAGCAAACCAGATGGTTTGGTCACATTATGAGAATTGAACCTGTGTAACCAGCCTTTTGTGCACACATCAGCAGAAGACCAAGAACTAGATGTACAGAGACAATAAAAGAAACATTAAATAGACACGGGCTTACCACGGCCAATACAACTCAAATGGCCAAAGATAGAAAAACTCGGAATTCACTCCACAATGCTTAACAGCACAAGTGGAAATAACGATAGATATACCCACACCAGCGAATCATGATCTCTGCCATCAGCACTGGAGAAGAATGTTAATGCAATTTACATGCACGCCTGAGGTGAATACTTAGTATTTCTTTCAGTTGTAAAACAACAAACAATGGGCTTTTTTCAGGTTGTCCACTCTCCTTTGCCTACCTTGTCTAAGATGACCAAGTTCATTTTGTTGCATGCAGGATGGCTAGATCTGTAAGAAAATCTTGTATGTAGAGTTCCGCCAAGAGAACTGTAGGATGTCCCTTCCATCACTACAAGGAAATGTGCAAATGACTTCAAGATAATGGGACATGAATACACATGACAAGAGTTTGCCGGGGACATATAACACTGGTCTCAGAACTGATGTCATACTAAGGCAGACTGCTGAGATAAAGCACACTATGGAAAAAACATAAACTTGTACAAATCCCCTGATCTCCCAAAGGACTTCCATGTCCATTAATACATAGATATAGATTATATGGCAAACAATGATAGAACATAAAAACATCTAAACAAAATTCTTCTTCTTCTTATAGTCCATGTCATGTGATGTTGGCTATCATGTCTTTATACAGCCTTCTGCTTTGTGTGCTGTCAATCATTTCTGATGCCACAATGTCCAGCATCTTCCCTCTTGGTCTTGAACTTACACCTATTGTCATGATGCCATCTTTCCTTTATTCAAGATGTGTCCAAAAATGTATCCCCCCTCCCAACGCAAATTAGCAGCTGAATTTTTTAAGTAAATTCGTTCAAGATATCTTCATTATACTTTTTATCTGTCCATGGTGTTCTAAATGTTCTTTTATTAAACCAAAACTAGAGTGCTTTTAAGAAATATTAGAAATTAGTGATCAACTAATAATTGATAGTTACCCATTCTGACCAAATTCTACTATCAAATTTCTGGCATTTTCTTTGGTGACCAAATTCAACTATAACAACAAATAAAATGTTTATTCAGGATAAAGAAATTATATGAACTTTCTTGTTCTAAAATATGTTTTGCATGTTGTACGAATACAAGTTTTCAGAAACAAAAACTAATAATATAAATAAGACTTGCTTATATCTCATGAAGTCAATATTGCCATGCAATGGATTCCTGTCCATTCAAACATATCATACCTGGCAATGACAAGGCAGACAGACTAGCAAAGAAGAGATCAAGACAAGTACAGCCATACACACAAATGACCATGCACACAGTTAAAATGATGTTGAAATCTGTGAGAGAGACTTGGCTGAAAAGATGGGCAATGAAAAACACTGGGAGAGAAATCTACACATTATCAGCCCAAATCCCAAAGACAACAACCTCAGTGGCAGAAAAAAACCAAGGTACCATTTTCTGACAACTTAAAAATCACATGAACAGATTAAAACCACAACACACTCTGGGTGCCGACTATGCCCACATCTTTACAAGACTGTCAACACACTCTGGGTGCCGACTATGCCCACATCTTTACAAGGCTGTCAACACACTCTGGGTGCCAACTATGCCCACATCTTTACAAGACTGTCAACACACTCTGGGTGCCGACTATGCCCTCATCTTTACAAGCCTGTCACCCCACTTGGATCAGCGGCCTTGTAACCAACACAAGGCTTGCTAAGTGAGACAATTAATATATTCTGCCATTTCTCAATGTTCAAAACTACTGACACTTACCAAGCTTTCTGTGGCTGATCATTGTTGAGGAAAGTGATGATGAAGTGACCCAATATGGAACCATCCATGCTAAAAAAGAAGAGAAATGGAACCTAACATTTGTGTACATGTTGTGTCTCATTTTCTTCAAGTAATATAACAGAGTTCAACACTACACATTCCCTGTAACTAATTTATTCATCATCATCAGGGGCAATTCTGACTGTCATATGTGATCATGGATCTCCACAACTTTATAGTATATTTTATTAAGATTGTTTTTTTAATCTTTGCGTGATGTCAGATTATCTAATATTTTCTAACATTGTTGTCCTAACTATGTTCTCCAGACCTACATGTCTCATAATGCACCCAAAAAATAAAAGATTATATATTTCTGATATTATTAAGTAACCGACGTCTTGCATGTGACATTTCATAGTTTTTCTAGCTGTCTGTTGTACTCTCAGCACTCTTCTAAAGAACTGTTGCCTATAATTTTTCACTATCCTGTTTTATTGTGCAAGACTAGCATTCATGTTTGAATCAGTGTCATGTTTCATTCATTAATAAATTAATGTCTTCTTAATTCATTAACAAATTAAGAACACTCTGGTGCTGAAGCATTAATTTTAGACTTGATTTTCTATCAGGTGTGTGTATACATATGTGTAGGCACAGGATATTGAAGACCTTCTGAACAAGACACTGGAAGAGGCTGGGCAGAATGGCGGTGAGGACAATGTTCTGTAAATAACATGTCACTAAGATAGATGTGTATGCATTCATATGTACTTCCTCTTTCATTAGTTCCAAAACTCTCACTGATAACAAGATGTATCCTGAACAATGGAATGCACTGAGCCTTGGTTTACAACTTAGCTGCAATATCTGCACCTTTCAATCTGACACATACAACTTCAGTATGGCTTCTAGGTCACTTTGGCTTATGGAATAGGACAGCCAATCCCACCACCAAACCTTCTTAATCACCTCTTATGACATGCATGATAGTTCAATGTTGCTATTTTATTCTAACCTTTTCACCATGACAACACACTGGTAACATTTAGGATTCCTACTGATTTAGATTAATTCTATGCATGAGATATCATTTTGCAGATAAATAATTCTTTTACAAAAAAATAAAGTACATTGATAAAGATGAAAACATGGATCAGAATAGAGCTGCAAGAAATGTTTGTACTAATTTTACTACAATATAATTGCGGTTCCCTTAATTGCAGTTATGAAGTTTTAAAAACTGTCATCCTGAGACTTGCAGTAAGAATTGTTTTAATGCTATCTCATTGTGTACTCAAGTTACTATCTTTAATACCCAAGAGTATACAAGTTGTAGCAAGTTTCCATGTTTCACGACTGAGGTCTATTTTGGGGAATATGGAGATAGGCCCATATTTTTCATTGACGAATAGCATTGCAACGGATGATGTGATCAGAATCATGTCTACCACATTTACTTTTGCAGAATATGTTTGCCCGTTTCTTCAGGCTGGGTCGACCTAGGGTTTGTTGGTGATTTTAAAATACTTCCAATTGAAATATGGGAATTCAATCTTGGATTACCTGACTGGAAAACCAGTGCATTAACCCAAAGGTACACATTCTAAAAGGTGTACAAGGTGGCAATTATGTTCCTTGTATTAGTTATTGTAACTTTCAAGGACTTATTGAAAACAGGAGGGAATGCAGTAAAACTGTGATCATATTGGCAATCCACTGAAGGCGAACGTGTCAGGCATTAGCACAAATAACACGGTGACACAACGCATCTCTATTCTCTGGACTACATTCTTGATGGAAAATCTAATGGAACTACTGTCCTGCTACACAAAGATTCAGAAATAGCTTGAGAATGGATGCTAACAAACATACAAATTGGCAAAAGATATACCGTACAAGTTTGCACTTTGTACTTATGTTCCTTGTACAGATATAGCATACACTTTCAGCTTTAGTTTTTTCTCCTGTCAACACATTTGAATATGGTAGTTTTTGAGAATTTTATTTCCAATCTATGCTGGTTCTATGACTCAATATGGCGGTGAGAATAATGTCCTAAGCTGGGTTGTCTTCTAATTTGGAGACAATTTATATATGCTTAATGCTATCTTATTGTGTACTCATGTTACTATCTTTAATACAAGTTGTGGCAAGTTTCCATGTTTCACGTCTGAGGCAAATTTTGGGGAATATGGAGATAAGCCCATATTTTTCATTGACCAATAGCATAGCAACGGATGATGTGGTCAAAATCATGTTTACCACATGACAGCCTAGAGAAGACCACAATGGAGGGGATGATTCCAAAAGAGACGAACAAGAGGCAGACCAAGAAGAAGATGGACAGAAGATATCAAAGACCACCTGAACATAACACTAACTAGCTCAAGATTGACAGGAGTTTCGGAAGGCTGTGATGACTGCAACATCCTGTTCAGGATATGCTGCCTGATTTTTCAACAACCCTGATGTCATGTTCATAATGATAATGTATTGCAAGCTCAGGTAATTATTGTGCTGCTTGTGTCAGGTAACTATTGTGCTGCTTGTGTTTCTGAAATTGTCTTCATGTATATCCTTTAGATTTCTTCTTCTTCTTTCATTCACTTGAAACATGTCTATATCTGTAATTCTGTCTCCCGAATAAAACTCACTGTCTTTTGTAGTTCACACAGTGGCCCATAGAGATTCCAGTGTTGTTTCCTCTAGTCAATATGTGTGTCTCAGCGTTTCATACTCAGAACACTCTTGAAGTATATGTTTGGCCCTCTATGCTGCCTGTCCACATGGCCGTGTTGTCAATCTTGAACTTCATGTACAGAGTCGGTTGTGTCCCGTTCTGAGGTGTAGAATTACAACTTGTTCTGATCTGTTCATAATGTGAGTCATCTTGCGTTGGTGTTTGTGGCTTTCTTATTGACTTGATCATCTGCTTTTTCTGTCTAGATGTATAACTTTATCTTCTGTTTTAAGCTCTTATTGGTGGGAGTTGGTCAAAGTTCATTTTTTGATAAGGTGAGATAACAGAACCATCGATTATTATAGAGAGTAAAATGGAATTATGGATACAAAAATGTGATTTTCAATCATTTTGTAAATAGGTACATTGTTTCTTTCAGTTTCCCCTTCATAATTTATGTGCTGTATCCATGACATCCCTTATTAACACAGCACTGTCTCTTCTCATCACAGCGGCATTGATCACTTATTTACATTCATATATTCAATTATATCATTAATTGCCAGTGTGTTGCTAGGGCTCGAAAGGGGAGCAAAGAATAGCAACACTGTTTACCTTTCATGCATGTCGTAAAAGGTGACTAAAGGGGTTATAGGATGGAGTTGGCTGTCCCATCCCATATAGGGACAGTGACCCAAAGCCATGCTGAAGTTGGATGTGTCATGCCGAAAGGCGCAGATATCGCAGCAATGCTGTAAACCATGACACAATGCATTCCGATCTCCAGACTACATCCTGCTAATCTGCAGGAGTTTGAGAACAAACGCAGAAGAATATCATTAATGAAAATGTTGTGTAGCATACTATGATTGTCTGTTACTAGGACGTGATCTAGTCTCTTCCCACTTGTTCAGCAGTGATGTGGCAATGTCACACAGTTGACCTTGAAGCTGGAAACAAAATAATTTTGTGTTAAGCATTAAATTGTAAAGGATACATAAAGCATAAAAATAAAGTTAGGAGAATACATTAAGTACAGCTGTCACACAGTTGATAGTAGAACTGTCAATTCTGCATATTTTCTGTTTAGGGTGGCTACACTCCCTTGTGGTTGCCATCTCAAGTACAGAGTGCGTTCTATAATTTATCCTTCAACAGAAAAAAATACATCTGTTCTTACTGGAAGTTGAACCCTGAACCTCATGGGTGTGAGACAGGTGCTCTAAACCAGGGGTCGGCAACCTATGGCATGCGTGCCACACTTGGCACGCCAAGCAATTTCAAATGGCATGCAGACTCTTCACGTTTCCTGTATAAATTTGATTATAAATCACATGAAAGCAGTATAAATCCACAACGTAGTCGCCTAATGCCTGAACATTCAGAAAATTGTGTTGAACTTAAAGTGACAAAGTATGTTGTCGATATTGAGCAACTGGCCAAGACCATGCAAGGGCAAGGTTCTCATTAATAATAAAAAAAAGTTTTAAAAAAAATCAAGAAACTCTATTTCTTTTAATGTTGTTTACAACTTTACATATTATTGAATATCACTATATATTAATTAATTAAAATATAAAAATAAAATATATGGTAAAATAAGAATATTGACCTCGACTTGTATAAAATGATATGTGATGTTGGCACTCTAAATAATTTGAAACCTTAAGTTGGCACACTGTTAGCAAAAGGTTGCCGACCCCTGCTCTAAACTCTTCGCCATGCATCACACCTGTTCCCAAAGCGGGTCAAAATGACTCAGAAACTATACTGAAGTCTGCTGTATCCGGTCACAAGATGCAGATATCACAAGAATACTGTAAACCACAATATAAGGGAATTCATTCTCTGGACTACATCCTGCTTATCTGCAGGAGTTTGAAAATGACCACAGATGTACAATTGTAAATAAACATACACATAAAATTGGTAAGCATATAAATATGTACTATTATAAAAGATAGTATGTATTCATATAGTCTCTGCTGCAGTGATTTGGTTGTGTCTATAGTTAGGGACTTGATTCACTTATATAATAAATATGGACAGCAGAGAGCCAAGAAAAAAAGGACCATTAGAAAAACTGGAAGGGCAGCTTAGTGTACACACTGTCAAATCATGTTTTTATGTTTTCACTGCAGCGAATGTAACAAAATGGTCTCATCCGTACATCAGGCACAAAAACATGACTGCCATTCTGTCTCATTAGTAGATTGACCAAATAATAAGTGTTAACTTTCAGACCCAGATTAAAATTATGCAATTTATCCCTCCTGACACAGATACCCTTTTTTTGACAATGTGCATTATTATTGTTGAGTGTTTGAAAAATGTGATAAAAGATGTTATTAAAGATATCTAAATGATTTTTGCACCTGTAAAAAAAGGAATGAATAATGCATATTATTGTAGTTTTTTTGTTGTTGTGTGATATTACAATTGTGAGTAATCTATGAAGTTGATAATTGGGGGAAAAAATCTCAAAATGACAATTAAAATAAATCACAAAAATAATTTCTTGGCGCTCTAATACTTGAGCAATGTGTGGCAACACTGATAAAATCCTTCTAAATACCTATTCCTGTTGTATATATGTTGTTTTATATCAAAACTAATATAATATGGACTGAACAAACTAATAAAACATGAATAATCACATACAATGTTTGTCTATTCAACACTAGACCTAGGCTGACATACAATATAATATTGTCCATGCTGGCCTGTGGCACCCCTGATAAATATTATTTTTATGTTATTCAATGAATAAATGAACATTCTTATAATATAACAACTAAAACATGTAGATATTACTTTCTATGACAATCACAAATCATGCCACGTGGTACTATATTTGACAATAAAATATGGCGTTGAACATAATTCGTTCTAGACTTTCGGTGAATAAATGAGCTGGCATTCTCCTTCATACAATCGTAATGTGTAAAGGAATTTGACCTTTAGTATGTGACATATTCCTAGCTGTGTGTGATTCCATATTGAGGAATCAGGGCATAGCAAAGGAGGTGACTTGAGACTCAGACGGGCCACTAAAATGTATAGTCGTCAGCGTTTCCAGTCACCTTATGGGGTCCATAAGGTTAATGATTCAAAGCAAACAGACAACAACTTTAATTTTAAAGCAAGAGCTGAATCAAAATGAAGATGGAAATGTAATGTTGAAACACAATCTTAGAACAAATATGGATAGACAACATTGAAACACAATCTTAGAACAAATATGGATAGACAACATTGAAACACAATCTTAGACATGTGACTTCCGCACTTCATTTTGTGATACTGGAGTGTCTTACTTCTTCAATCCAAACTCTTTGGATAGACTGCCATTTGATGCAACCTGTTATTCAAGATGACCACTTGAAAATTAAGTAAATCTTGGCAGCTATAGTTAGCTGACCATGATGATAATAACTTTGAGTTCCTGACCACTATTCAGTACCTTATCCCAAGAACACATTAAATTTATACTAAAAAAATGTTGAAAATTCTAGAGATGAGCTCAAGTTGGCATTGAGGTATTTGATTGTTATGTGTTGAACCATAACTCACTAATATTACCTTTGGATCATTTTTCTTCCGCGACAATTGTTTGGCCAATATGTCAACTAATTCTTCATTAGAGAAAAAAGTTGTCAACTGCAAGTCTGCAATGAAAAATGTAAAACAAATTTTAAAAAAAAAAACTACTTTAAGCAACAATTTTGATAGCAGTGATTGTGTTAAATTTACTATATGCCTTTCAATCGATATGTTGTATAATATTACTTGAAATTCTTGTCTATCGACCCACTTATAAACTTTTAATCTCTCTCTGTAGAGCTCTCTCTTAATAAATCTCATTTTGTTCTATTTATAGCTATTGCTTCCAGCTCTTTCTAGGTTTTATCCATCTTTGTGTGCATCAAATTCTTTCCTACAGATATTTAATGGTTTTCCTCTTTTCATGTGGGTTTCAGAACAATGCCTGTCTTACAATGCTTTCTGTTGGTTATCTGAATGTACCAATCTATCTCTGATGCCTTTTCCCTAATTCAATTTCCAGTGGTGTACTTGTTTGGTTTTTTGTATGAGTTCCTCAATGGTGGTCTTATACCATTTCTAACCTTTTGTATGCAGTCATCCATTGATGAAGGTTTCTAGTTTTCTGGTTAAACCTTCATGCTTTCTGGTTGCACCTTCCACTATTCTCCATGTTTTATGGTTGCACCTTTCATTGTTCTACATGTTTTCTAGTTTACTTTGTTTTCTAGAACTTCCATTGTTCTTCGTGTGTTCTGGTTGCACCTTCCACTGTTCTCCGTTTTCTGTTTGCATCTTCCACTACTCTCCATTTTTTTCTGGTTGCACCTTCCATTGTTCATTTTATTTGGTTGCACCGTGCTTCTACTGTTCCCCATGTTTCTGAGCCCTACAGCAACAATAAGAGACATAACTGTTTAGAAAGACAAATAATGGAGGGAAGAGGAGAAGGGGCAGACCAAGAAGACGATGGACTGACGACATTAAGGATAACATGAATACATCGCTAGAAAATGCAAGCCACATCGCCCAAGACAGAGAGAGGTTCAGAGAGTTCATTGGGAAGACAACGTTCTGGAAGGAATACGTCACATGACACACAGCAACAATTGAGCCACCAAATATTCCAAGCTCTGTACTTGATCTAATTTCCTTCAACTTCCATACAATTCCCAATGCATTAAGTTCCTTCATTCTTTTCATACCCCTATCTTGACATCTGTATATGACCCCCCCCCCTCCCTCTGTTAATGTTGCTGCCTAGGTGTATGATTCTACCTCCTTGTAAGGCAGTTTTACCTGTTACAGTCTGTTTTCCATTAATTACATCTAATCTCATAATCCCTACTTCTACTCTCTAATCTGCTATAATTGAAGATGAAAATGAAGCATAATATACCTCCAATGATAGGTCTGTAAAAGACAATAGAAAAAATATTGACAACATCCCAAAATTCCTAAAACATACAGATGTGAAGACTAATCAAAGAGATGACAAATTGGCTTCAAAAGCACAAAAAGTAGGAGAAACACATATCCTACTTAGAATTTATTGATAAATACATTTTCTTTTTGGGTGATTTCTGAGGCATTATTTACATTCAGTAGATTGCAATTATTTTATAAATATTAAGCTAATTAAGCTGCACATTTTCTTGTTCTTCTGCATTTGTTCTCAAAATCTAGCTGGTTTGCAGGATGTAATCCGAATAATGGAATGTGTTCTGTTAGGGTTTACAGATTTATCTGCATTTTTTGGTCTGACACATCTGGTATCTGCATTGCTTTGGGTCACTTTTGACCAATGGGATAGGTAATTCCATCCCCCGAAAATTTACATCACTGCTTATGATATGTATTTGCATGTCATCATGTTCTTACCTCCGCCCACCCCTTTCGGATTTTAAAACCCAATAGTGGTAGAAATATGCAGTTATTTAACTTGTAGTAGTGGATAAAGCGAGCACCTACTTGTCATTTTTCCTTATGTGCTATTTTTTATCCCATGTCTATTGAGAGTTAATAAATGCCAGCTGGAAGACAGTGCAGCAATTGATGAGACTTCGGAAGTTTGTCATATTACACAAGTAAGACTGGGCACTTATAGGGTTGATTAAGAAGTTTAACAAGTAAACCATTCGTTTTTGCACCAATAAATATATGTGAGGTTGGGGTGACTACACAGGAGTCTGTCGGAATGTAATGAAATTGTGTCAACACCCAACAATTATGTGACTTTCAGAAAACAATTGGCAACATGTAGCTCAATCTAATCATTTCCAACAAATGAAATTTGATCAGTGATCAATCACTATGCATCAAATCTGATATTGGTCATATAGAAAATAATACTCACGTGGAAGACAGGTAATGAAGTCCTACTGGATGACGACTAACAAACTATCACTGACGGATGTTTACATGAATAAATATGGTACATACAACAAAACAAAAAATATAATCATACAAATGACAATACACAGGACATTTGTATGATTATATTCTGTGTTTTGTTTTGTTGTATGTACCATATTTATTTATGTAAACATCCGTCAGTGATAGTGTGTTAGTCGTCATCCAGTAGGACTTCATTACCTGTCTTTCACGTGAGTATTATTTTCAATTATGTTCTACTAGCAGTACCACCTTCTATTGATTGTCATGTATAGAGTGGTTTGTTTTATCTCACTATGTATTCGCAGAGATCTTGTGTAACATTTTGACTGCTTACCATTTCAGGTGTTTGGTGCAAAGATTTGACTGTAGTGTAAACAGTATATGTCAAGTCCCATCTAAGTTAGTTTTCAAGAAAATGCCCATAGATTTTTTTTCTTTCTGAAGAATAAGAAGGATCTATTGTAATGTTAAATGCTTTAGCACAAGTGCAGCAACTATATTCACCAACATTTCCCCATCTCTTGTTAGTGAGCGGCAAGTATATTTGCTGCCGTAGAATGCCGTTGCTAGGTACACTTCAATTAATTAAAAATCTCCAATTTTTTTTACCAGATTGAAGAAATCTGGTATTTTATTCAATTGACTACATTTTCCTGGAGTTTTAGTGGCAACCATATGTTAAATATCATTTAAATATTGATATTTTCGCAATATATTGACAATTTGAAACAAAAGCATCGCCATGATGGTGAATTGGGTTTTTTATTGACTTTTATTTTATCAAATTTTCATTAAAATCATTATAGATTGTGATTCAGATGGTTATTTATGGAGAGATAAGTTATTTCCACACTCGAAAATCAGTTACATCATGCTGTTATATCTAATTTGATATTAAAACATCAACCAAGTTCGAACGATACATTTCTGGACTAGATATAGGTTTATAGAAGGATTTAAAGACATAACTGTAGGTTTAATCCCTTTAATCCCTGAAATTACAACAAACATGACCGTAAATGGCGCCAGATTCGGTCTATGTTGACTGTTTCCACTCCAGAATATTTGCAAAATAATTTTGGAAATTTCGTACTATCATATTATAGTTTTAAAGGTCATAATTTGCTGGGGTTTTGTGGAAAAACGTCTTTGAAACTGTCTTACATGTCTCATATCACACACACAAACAATACCTACACCAATATATTCTGAATTCAATTCTTTATTTATATGTGCAAAAATTATTTAAATATCTCTAACAACAACAAAGTTTTAAAACAAAAAACCAACTATTATGTAACATTTCCAAAAATTAATTCAGCGGCAGGAGAGAAATTACGTAATTGTAAACACAGAGTGCTAAAGGTTAAAATACTTCTGTCTATGTAGCCATCCTGGTGCAACTGGAAAATGTGATATTTCTTAAGAATTTAATTAAGTTTTAGAAGTAGTTTTAAAAAAACCAGCATATTTGTTTTCACATAACCCTGTTGTGCCTGCAATATCAGGAGAGGAAGAAATCTCTGGAATTGACCCTATGTGAGCCTATGTATAAAGTTCTTTTGATCTTATAACATTTCAAAAAGCAGTGGGGGAAAATGCTTTATTTTCAAATTAAACTAAATCCTGTGTAGTTTTTTAAACTGTTAGATCATTAACACCATCAAGCCCCATCTCTGCAACAATGTTGACTGCTCTGTGATATCTGCACCTTTTGACTGACATATTTGACCGGAATAGCTTCTGGGTATCTTTGAACCTTGGTGGCAGGACAGTCAACAACACTCTCAAAATTTAACTTGTCTTTTATGACCGTTAATTAAGTTTGAATAAATAGGATAATGACCCAGAAGCCATGCAGAAATCGGATGCGTCAGGACAAATGGCTGAGATAGCGCAGACAAATTGTTAACAATGACATTACAAACTGTACATTTCTGCTAATCTGCAGGAGTTTGAGAATTAAGGCAGAAGTACAGCTTTTGATCTATGTATATTCATTGCAATCCCTATTTCTTACAAGTTTTAAAAAAATGTGTTTCACATATTCCTGCTGTCTCTTACAGTAACAGTCATCCATTGCGATGATGACAACAGTTTCAGACTTGTGCTGTTGCATCTCTCTGGTGTTTGTAGAGATGAATGAAAAGTCCAATTCTGGCACAGAATTGTCTAGCTAACAGTACCATGTTCCTGAAGTATACATATTATTTTTCAGTACAAAATATGAGGAAAAGGAGAGCGGTGGTAATAGAAAGTAATAATATCTTTCTTCTTCGTTTCGTTCTCAAACTCCTGCAGATTAGCAGGATGTAGTCCGGAGAATGGAATGTGTTGTGCCATAGTTTACAGCACGGCTGCGATATCTGCGCCTTTCGGCCTGGCACATCCGACTTCAGCATGGCTTTGGGTCACTGACCCTATATGGGATGGGACAGCCAACTCCATCCCATAGCCTCCTTAGTCGCCTTTTACGAAATGCGTGGAAGGTAAACAGTGTTGCTATTCTTTGCTCCCCTTTCAGGCCACGGAAACACACAGGCAAAAAATATCTTTATTAAAGCATATCTAGCAAGTGGGAAAGTATAAAATACTCACCTGCACACAACTGAGGTAAATAATGATAGGCATCATACATTTGAATGCTCTCAAGAATGAGGATGTAGGTATCAGGAGGTGGGAAAAAAATCTGAAAGAAATATTACACATGTGTAAGAAAATCTGAAAGAAATATTACACGTGTAAGAAAATCTATTCCTTTCACACATTTGAAAAACAAATTTACGTTAGATAATATATGAATTTGATATAGTAATCAATAAAACTGTATCAACCACCATGGGACTGGAGACTGTTAGTCACTGTGTTTTGTCAGACATACTGAATACTATGAACAATTAGAAAAAAAATAAGGAGATTCTGAAAGTCAAATACGAGATGGGAGTTACTTAACAATATCAGAAAGAGGCAATCTTCCTTTTTTGGACATATTTTAAGATAGTGAAAGGGATGGGGTAATTGAAGGAGTTAGTTACAGGCAAGACTGAAGGTGAGAGAGATAAAGGATGACAACATGAGCAAATATTAAATAATTTAACATCATGGTGTGGCAAAAAATCAACATCAATCCTAATACAAGATACTAGAAATAGAGAGCTATGACGATCCATGAATCACATATGCCAGTTTGCATGGCTCCTGATTCTGAAGACTGAATAATAGATTGGAAGTATCTATAAATGAAATAATAATTATCTAATGACTAACTAATTAACCTGAAGGGAAGAGGAAGACACAAGACAGGGAAACAGCTGGAGAAAAGTGTCACATGGATGAAAGAGGGATATGTAGGATATGGGAAGAACTAGATGCTCATAGAAACAAGATGAAAGAAGCTTGTTGTTGAAAAGTCAATGATAGAAATTAAATTGATGACTATAATCTAGTATTTCTTATGCTCTCGTGCAGTATAGACTCAATCAATATCTTATTCTTATCATCCAAGCTGCATGGTATTGATTTTTTTGCATGATTGGTATTATAATGTCTGCTCAAACCTTCAGTCTCATGTATTGTACAATGATTCTGATGTTTCCCCAGACACAATGAAAAGCTATCTGGTATCTTCTCTTTTTTTTTGTTTTCCTTGCTTCTCTTGTTCTTCAACTTGCCTGTCATGATGAGCTACACTTTTCCTCTTCTCATGATATGTTTAAAGAATGTGGACTTTATTCCTCTATTTAAGAATGATATTTCTAGAATAATGTATATCAAGATATCATGATTACACTTTGTATCTGTCCATGATGTATGTTCTTGTCATTTCTCTATAAAACCAGATCACTGCTGTTTCCATATAATTTATTAATATTCTATTGATTGTTAATTATTCACTTCCATATCAGTGATTCAATATTCTTCTTCTTCAGCGTACATTCTCAAACTCCTGCTGAATTTCTCTTGTAGCAGGACCATGGTCCTATTACATTTTCAGCAGGATGTAGTCCAGAGAATGGAAATGCGCTGTGTCGCCGTTTTATTTGCGCCAATGGCCCGACACATCCGTCTTCGGCAGAATTCAATATTCAATATTGAGTCAATATAATTTCTAAGAAATCTCTCACTCCAAAGCAATAAATTTAACAAAGTTATGTTATAAAGTGTCCAAATTGTGGAATGTCCAATAATTGCTGAGGAGAAAGGTAAAATTCTGCCCAAAAGTAGAGAGATCAACATCCCTACTCATAACTTCAATATTGTCATATGTGTCATCAGTATAGCTATGCTAGAATAGAACTACAGTCAGATTCTAAAAACACTTTACAGTTGTGTTACAACCAATATTCCCATCAAGTTGCCAGATAGTGAACATTAGTTATATTGTTTCAAAATCTTCTAATATAGTTGACACATGTTCTTGTTTGGATATGGCTCTTATTGATTCATTTGTGACAAAATTGTCCAATCTATTTTCAGGACTTTTCATAGATATCCATTCTCAACAGTTAGATAGGGAAAATTCCACACATAACATCTAGGTCTGGAATTCTTCAGATTACATTCTTCTAACCAGAAGGAGTGTGAGAATGAATACAAAAGAAGATAAAAGACACTAAAAAGATCACTGACACACTTCTACCTCTGAGTGCTGGGCCCACACAATAGGAGTAAAGATTAATAACTATGTTACTTACCATGCATGCCATAAATGGAAAGTAAGGTTTTGAGGGTGTTGTTGGCTATCCCACTCCAGCGGTTAAAATTGACCCAGAAGTTATGTTGGTCAGATGTGCAACCTGAACAGCACATATATTACAGCAAAGCTGTAAACCATGACACAGTACATTCTGTTAACCAGACTACATCCTGCTAATATACAGGAATTGTCATGGTCTTCTTTAGGGATGAACCTGAAGATCATGCTATCAACATCTGACCTGAGTCTACATACACTGAGATTGCTGCTGGAATGGAGGGCGGAGCACTTATGGGAATGCCCCATGTGCTGTGAAGCTAGTTTCTAATCAAGAAGAAAATGTATATCTGACTAAATTTTGTTCCAAATTACCATTCAGTGGTCCTGGTCTGTGGCCCCCAATTAATTTTTTTCATTTGCCTATCAGGTGGAGGCGTATGGCCTATGTTAAGAACCACTGGGATACAGAACATAATGAGAAGCTGCTATAAACCATTTTATGAGACTGACTATTATATTGTACAATTTAAATGTATATAAACATGACTCACAAATGGTACCACAGAAGTATACAAATCCATGACAACATCAATGTGCTCTAAGGGTGTGATCACATGGAACATATCTTGACTGGGAATAAAAAGAAATGTACTATAATGAACTTCTACTTTAACTTTAAGCCAAGTTAGATTTCGAAGTCTTAGAATCATATAACTGATCCATCCATCAATCTGTCTTTTCTCTGCATTTGCTGTAATCCATGCAGGATTAAATGACGATGTTGGTTTTTCAGGCTACGGCACATTTGCTCTTGATATGCAGTAATATTGTTACATCTCAGAATGTTGGTAACTCATTCAATCCGCCCTTTTCTCGGTATTTCACTGTATCTTGCTGTTTCCATTTTCATGTTGAATGCTCTTTCAGGATGTAATAAGGGTTCATTCTCATTCAGTAGCAGAATCATTTCAGTCTCTGCTTTTTTAATATATTTGACCACAGATGTTGTTCCAACGGTTCTTGTAATCTCTTCATTCCTCACATTTAATATATTACTGACATGGCTAAGTACCGAGATTTCTCTCTATGCGCCACAATCGTGCTTGCTTTCTTTTTTCTTCCATATTTGGTACTATGATGGCTCTTTGCCAATCTATTTTAACAGCTCTTTCATTCCAAGCATCATTGAAGATAAGATGTAACCAAGTAGAGTCTCTCCACATGTCTGTATTGCTTCAGTTTTTATTCCATCAATTCCCGCCAATTTATTCTTTGGGTTGTTCTTAACTTCTGTTTTCTTGTTCCAGGATTTCAGGTTCTTCATTTGCATATCTTGAACTGAATGACGCTATATGTTTATTTTCTGGTATACTCAAGAGATCTTTAAAATATTCTTCCCACTTTTTCTCTGATATTATCTTCCTCAAATATGGGAATGCACTGACTGTTGTTTATATATTCTGTTGGTTGAAAAAGTTTGTCTCGTGTTCCCATTTTTGCTATGGCTTTATAGAACTGTCCACCGGAGTCTATGCAGAGTCTGCGAAGATTTTCTCCATACATGATCCAAGATTTTTCCTTTTCTTGCTTTATTACTCGTACAGCTTCCCATCTTGCTAATCTATACTGTATATAGTAATTTTCTGTTCATGTTCTCAACCAAGTCTTGTACTGGTTCTTTTTAGTTTTCACTGCTTCTTTAAACTTCCATTTATTTCACCAGGCTGTTTTTGTTTCTTAGGTATATCTAGTGCCACAGTGTTGTGTTAAGTATTCTAGAATGATGTTTTTTGAATTTTTGCCAAAAACATTTCTATGTTATCTTCTGGTATGTAGATCTCTGCTATAGCTGCCATCATATCATATTTGTTTTTCTTTGTGATTCTGAGTTGTTCAATTTGCTTGTGTCAATGATTTTTGTTTTTATTTGTTCTCTCATGATGTGTTTTCCCCAAGGTATGCGACTACAGGGCGGTGGTCTGTAGTTACTATAGTGTTGGGAATGATCTTGGAATTTCTAACGTTTTGTCTTCCTGCTTTTGGTGTGCCAGTATGAAATCTATCTGAACAGATTGATCTGGATTGTCCCATTTATTCCATGTGTGTAGTTTACTCTTTTTTTTTATGCTCATAGAAACTGTTGTTGATGTAAATCCTGTGTTCTGTACAATTACGTGTTGTCCATTGTAGTTGCAATCACTGTTATCTGTATATGGGTCTAGCTGGTTTTCCCACATTGTTTGTCTCTGCCCTACATAGTTGTTGTCCCCCATTACAAATAGATTGTTTTGATTTGCAATGTGCTCAATGGCATCTGACAGCAAGTCGAAATATTAGTGTTTTCCTTTTGCGGTGTATGAAGCGTCAGTGAGTGCATATGTTTGTATGAAAGTCATATTTTTTATTTTTCCTAAAGTTGCATGACTATTATCCTTTCTGACAAGAATTTTATTTTGTTTATTGTCTTGGCAGTGTCTGGATCAAGAATGAATCTTACTCTGTGTATAGCCCTTTGTTATTTAGCATTGCTCCAGGATAATACATATCTGTTGTGATTTCGTTTTTTTTGCATTTTTACTTTTCTTTATACAATCTGCTATTCTCATTATGAAAATCTTATATTTAATCATAAATTCAACAATTTCTGGTGCTTTATTGTTGATGCCACAAATGTTCCATGTATCTTTTTTAACTGTCATTGCGTTATTTTTACTGGACCTGTCAGTTTCAGCCTTGAATGAACATTTAAAATATCACAAACAATATATCTTTGAAATATATCACTACATTTACATTGCAATCTTGAACTCTCAAATCAATCTAACTGATAACAAATATAATTGTTAAAAAATAAATAAATGAGTAGCGTATCCTATTCGGGACGTAGTCATCAACACAGCATTTTCTGGCTTTAGTGATTTTCTAGGCAATACATACAAACAGTAGTTTGCCATTTAAATTCTGAACAGTCCGGATGCACAATTGCCTGTGACGGGGACCGAACTCAGTACCTTGGCTGTTACCGACGGCTCTGTACTACTCTGCCACAGAACTGGACAAATTGTACATTCTAGATAATCCATACCTTGTAAATTTTGTCTAAAAGTCTGTTAAAACACTATTTAATTATGTCTATTATAACGCATCTGGTTGTTCTGCAGATCTCACCAATGGCCCACTAGACAAACCACTCACACAGTAGAAAACCTTAGTAGATGACATGCCTTTATATTGAGGCACTTCTATTGAGCCGCGTAGCTCAGTGGTTAGCGCACTGGCTTTGCATATGAGTGGAGCTGGATTCCTTCCACAGTTAAGGCGGAAATGCTTTTCAGATCGTAACGGCTCCCGGGTCGACCCAGCCTTAAATGGATACCGGATTAATCTGGGAAGTAGAGAATGAGAGAGAGAGATTGCTACAGCCATCATTTGCTGAGCCACTGAAATTTGAGATCGCTGTCACACCCCAACGGCATTAATAAATGCTATGGGTTACTTTACATACTTTTACTATGGAAGCTTTGTAGCATGTCATCTATACAATTATAGACCCCCTCTGAGTAGAAGGATCCTTCAATAGGCATTGTACTAAGCCAAAAAGCTGAAGTCTTCTGGGTATGAAAGAAAGCTCAGAAAAACAACCCCACTGCACATAGGAAGTAAGAGCTAATCGCCCCCAATTATGGGGTTCTCAAACAAACATGTCTATTATAAGCTGTTATGCCTAAGGAATGAATTGTTTCATTAGAAGTAAAAATCCACGGAGACAGCTAATGGGTTATGTGGAAAACATTTGGTTGGTCAATAATATGAAACAGAAAAATATCTTAACAGGTATACCTAAACATTTTTTGACAAAAGTATTTAAAGAATATTGCTGAATTATACTTTAATTTAGTGAGCTATTTTTAAGATCATGACATTAAACACAAATCTCTTACTCCCATTTCATTAGCAATGATGATGATGGTGCAAGTGACATCCAAGTCACTGCAATAAAATCTTGATCTACTAAGGACAGGGAGAACACCCTTTGAGAATTGTTATATATTGTACTATGGTATGGTTGGTTGGTTGCTGATCCAGCGGTCCATGGGCTCATGCCCTTTGACCTAATGCCATTATATTGCTGGGAAGTCTGTGGATTTTCGGCACACCCCGGGACAGAGCCAGATAATAACTATCACACCTCCAGGAAGGTAGGTTTCAACCTATGCACTGCGCCTAGCCACTGTAGCCAAGATAGGGTTCACTGTGCTCATTCCCCGCCACCAATTGACTACTGGTTATGTCAAACTTCTCTATTGCTCCAGGCATGCAACCAAATGTTCAGGTCAAAAGGAATGTCACGTCCTGAGTCACTGTGCCTCTAAGATGGGCCTCAGCCATAGGAAAAACAGTGATGTCAGTTTCCTCCTCCTCTTCAGTGCTGCACAGTACATCTCTGGCTCCCTCCCAACCACAGAGGGTGCATACATATATATTCAGGCAAACATGAAAAACATTTCAACAACAAAACAAAATCATATCTGTATAGATGACATGCCATGAAGCTTCTATAAGAACATCCACTAAGGTTTTCTGTAGCATGGATGGTATGTCTAGTGGGCCATTGGTAAGACCCACAGACGCAACCACATGCATGTACTATGGTATAAAGGGTACATCTTAATACAAATAATTCATATATCTAAATATAATGTTTATATTCCATTTGTTTTCAGTCCTAGTTGTTCTGAGTCGTTATCATTTCCCAAACTTTTAAATGTACATTTCTACCACATGTCATTGCTGCAATGATTTGTTATGTTTATTAAGTGTCTGCAGTCTTGTCCATTTACAATATTATTTTTTAACTTGTTCTTCTTCATTGTCATATATTTGAAAATTTTGGTCAAAATATTGATTCAATTTGTTTGTGAACTGTTAACTATAATTTTGTAGTAGTTAATCTGTTTTGTGAACTGTTTACATAATTTATGTATAATCTTTTTTATGAACTGTTAACTTCACAATTTTGTATTAATCTGTTTTGTGAACTGCTAACTACATAATTTTGAATTTAAAAGAATCAGAAGGCAGTAGATGGGATTTGAACCAGGTCTGTTCAGCTGGAAACTATTCACCTCGCAACTTGAGTCTACACATTTTCCAAATTTGACCAGACCACATCTCCAAAAGAAACGCACCTTTAGTCTAGACATCCAATGTGTATATTTTTAATTTACTATGAATATGGATCCTACCGATTGACACACAGACAACAACAAGAACAACACACACATTACACGGGTATGTAAATTCTTCTAGGACCATAAACATTTAACATCAGTATGTTATCAAGAACACACTTGATATTCAGGTCACAATGCCATCAGATCCTGCACCACCGATGATAGATGTATGTACGCTCTAGAAAATCATCTTATTTTTTAGTTGGGCACCCTCAAGCCATTTGGACCCAATTGCGACCACTCTTTTGTCTAGTTCTCGGTCAGTGTGGTCTTTGTCTTTATTCATTTTGTTCGTCATCTTTTTGTTTATTTCGTTTCCACCCATATTTATGTACTTTCTGTTCCTATCCTTCCTGCATCGCACATCCATATTTCGCTCTGACACATTTGTGTGGTCATTTATACTCATTGTCTTTTGATGTTATGTGTGTATCTTGATAAAGGTCTTTTGGTCGAAACGACGATTATGTCCTGTGTATTGTTATTTGTATGATTATATCCTGTGTTTTGATGTGAGTATTATTTCATGTGAGCATTCGACAGTGATAGTGTGTTAGTCATTGTTCAGTAAGACTTCATTACCTACTTCCTAGACTTCCTACGTAAGTACTATTTTCATACAGTTTTACCAGCAGAATTACCTTTTATTGATTGTTAAGCATCAAGTTAGTGGCAGTACACTTTTATATGTTTGTTTGAATATATTAGAACTGGTTTGACTTTTAACGTGGATTAGATAAAATATAATACTAAATCCTACCTAGTGTTTCAGCATAGGCAAATAGTTTCATGAATACCTATTGCGCTGTTAATGTGTTGTAATGTATTATAAAGCAAACATGACAATTGAACCTAATGAGATAAAATAAACTATACATACTAGTAAGAGTATTGCAACCATCTATGACCAAGAAAATCCATGTTATTCCCAGTCTTTAATGACTTGTGAAGCTTTAATGCATGTGCTGAGTCTGGAAAGTGTTTACGGATCTGAAGTAAAAATGGGTAAAATTAGCAAAACTGATAGAGGAATCATGATTTTAAATTCATTAATTAGGCTACACTTCTCACCACATCTAGGTAGGAGTACACAATAGGCAGACTATTAACATGGCAATCCAGACATGTCCATAGTTGATCTGATCTCTCATTCATTATGTCCTTCAGCATGTATAACTTGTTCAGGTTGTGTTAATTGACAACTCTTCTTTTGACTCCTATATGCCTCTTCTTTGGATCAACTCCATGTATCACTCTAATGTCATACATTCTGACCATAGAAGATAATATGTTGGGATGAACTGCAAGTCTATTCTCCATGGAAATATATCAATGGTAGTCATGCTCTCAGGGGACAGAGTGGTTACATGCTTCTGATACAGGATGTTGGGTTAGGGCTAATGGACCAGACTAACAAATAATTACTGCAGAAATTGAAACTATCTTAATTGAACAGAATTTGGAAGATCTCTTGTAACTGAATTATGAAGTTAGTCCATAAAAGCACACGTCTTACAGAGATGAAAGCCAAAATAAGAATCAAAACATAAAATATGACAATATTACAAAATATGAGAATTGTACAAGTGCTATGCTACAACATAAATCTTTTGACGGTACAAAAATCAGATCGATTTAACAGGCAGAATGCCAGGCAGGATAAGAGGAACTATATTCTTAAGGCAGAAGGCAGAAAAATAAAGAGTTTATAAGATACTGTACAACATAACTAAACTGTAATGAATGAAGCAAAGGAATCACAATGAATCAGTGAAAGACAAGAAGAGAGATACTAAGAATGAAATGGGAAGAGTATATTTTAAGGAAACATTAAATAGATAATAACCCACATATTATATTAACAAAGGAATATTTGAATATAAATACAGACACCCAAAAAATAAGAAGAAGAGATCAGAGCAACTATGGACATGTCCAGTTTGCAGTGATGATGATGATCTGATGACTAACTAACTAACTAACTAACTAACTAACTAACTAACTAACTAACTAACTAACTAACTAACTAACTAACTAACTAACTAACTAACTAACTAACTAACTAATGTTTGGGAGACTGCCAAATTGACAGCTAAAAATACGATTGTCTCTTGGACCAAGACAGAATCAAAATTTGAACAGAGACATGGAATTGCCAATTACTTCTATGTCACCCATATTCTTGGTGTATGTTTGAGTGTATAAAAATACCAATCTCCAACTTTTACTTCACTACTATTCTGATGGAGGCTTTTCAGAAAGGACAAAATGTCACTAGCATGCATCTCTCTGTTATGGTTGATTGCTGATCCAGCGGCTCATGCCCTTTGACCCAATGCCATTGTGTGATATATGCATGTGTTTGTGAGCTGTTGTTTTGTTCCATATAATGTGTTCCATTTATCTGGCCCTGGAGGGAGAAACATTTTCCTGGAGTGTGTTGTGGTTGTATTCTTTTCACTCTCTGTCATCCATGGGACTATTTAACAGAAAACATCAAGTAAGAAAATAAGGCAAAACATGTAGTGATGTAGTGACAATAACTTTTTCACAGATTGTCAGCCTATCTGCCAACATTTCTAAGTTGCCTTCTATATCATGCCTAGAAAGAAGACACTGTTCCTATTCTTTGCACACTGAACTAGAAGTACAGATCCTGGTTGCAACATAGGCAGGATCAAATCACAAAAATAGTTCACAAGTACATACTGTTCTCATGACTGTTCGGTGGGAGCCGCGGTAGTTCAATCTTAAGTCATTCATCCCTTGACAAGCAAACCTGGGATTTTAATCCACTCGTTATTCATGGTCTGAAATACAAATTACACACATAGTTCCCCCGGACACCATGATGTTGGGCTGAAGCTCTGGGATGGTCGAGGAATTAGTTACTGAGCAAGTGAACATTGTTACTGAGCAAGTGCGGTACACGACGCTAGCGAGGCCATTTTTGGTCATTCGCTGACTAGGCTGCAGAGCACTTATGGGAAACCGTGTGATATAATTTTGACTCACAAATCATATTACCGTTACCTTTTTTATGACTGGTAAAAAGATACGGAACAGTAAAACTTAATTCATGAAAATGGTAATAAGTACTTACTACTTTCATAGCTCCATGGAAGAAAAATACTGAAAAAGTAAAGAAATTGAAATTAGTTCAAATTGTAGAACTGTTTAGATATGAATCATCAAACATAAAAAAAAAAGTAAAGTAACCCATAGCATTTATTAATGCTGTAGGGGTGTGAGATGTTAACAATCTCACATTTCAGAGACTCTGCAAATGAGGGCAGTAGCAATCTCCTCTCCCTCGCAGTCTTTACTTCCTGGATTAATCCGGTACCCATTTAAGGCTGGGTCGACCTGGGAGCCGTTGCGATCTGAAAAATCATTTCCGTCTCAACTGAAGAATGAACCCAGGACCACTCATATGCGAAGCCAGTGCGCTAACCACTGTGCTACGCGGCTCCCTAACATATTAATCATCAAACATATTGGTTACTAATGACAGCACTGCAATACAGATAAATCATTCACTATGTAGCAATAGAACTTTCTTTCTGATTGCAATCAAATGCAGCTTGTTGCATTTAATGTTATTTATTTTTCATAGTTTGTTTATATAATGTTCTTTATTAATAATGAAGATCTATTTCATTTTTATTACTACCAATCAGTCAGTCAGTTCCTCTTTTGCCAAGTTTGGCACATAGGGCAGAAGTCAGTTCTCCATGCCTGTCAGTCAGTTGCCAGGGAATGCAGATCTTGTGCATTTATGTCTGTTGAGTTTAATTCATTCAAAAATGTTCTTCTGAGTGTTGTTTTTGGTCTTCCCTGTTTTCTTTTCCCGTCTGGTGTCCACATGAAGGCATTAATACATAACTCAAGTTATTTATGACACTGCTAGTTTTCAGATCAGCTCAGGTGCTCAGTTCCCCCCCCCCCCTCAGTGGATGCAGCGGTTTGCTTATAGCTCACATGGTCTACTGGTTAAACACACTTTCCATTCTACTATGTAGAAGTCCAGTCTAGTACAATGTTTAATAACGAATTCCTCCAAATGTTTGTTAGATTCATAATCAATCACAGTGCCCACATCCAACAGCTGATCATAAAGCAAATTTAACAATTCTTTATCCTAAGTCAGTGGGCATCTGTGACTGACCATAGAGACTAAAGGAGCAACAAAGGATCTAGCATCTATGACAGTGGTTAGTTCTGAGTGTCGTGACCAGCGAATAGGTGCAGGAACCAGTTCTCTTGTACAGCTGGCAGATGATACTATCGATATGGTTACAGACATCTACCCGTTTAGTGGAAGTGGTAAAAACACTGAATATATCAGTTACCAATGCTGAAGTTGGATGTGTTAAGCCATTTGAGCAAATATAGCAGTGACACAACACATTTCCATTGTTTGGACTACATCTTCATGGAAGTCGTGTAGGGCCAATGTCCTGCTATAATACAGATCCAGTGGGAGTTTAAGAACAAATCAAAACAAAAAATCCTAAGTGAAGTAATTTTTTAACATCAGAAATGAAACTCAGGAAAACCTCATATCCAATAAGTGTTACAAGAAACATCAGTCTGAAATTTAAAATCAAACTTCACTGGCTCAGGGAACATTAGTGACAACCACAAACTATCACAGGATAAGTATTAAAGGAACATTATAAGAATCACAAGTCATTACTAAAAAAAAATCAACTATCACAAATAGAAAATTAGACAACTAAATATATACTGACCATCTGCCTCATTTGTGCATTTATATTCTTTGCCTTGTATTTCATTCAAAATTTGCTCCAGAAAAACTACAGGTGTACTTGTTTTATCTGAAAGTGGGATGACATGTACATAAACTTTTTTCCAGGAAGACATGGTAACAAACAAAATATAACATACATGACAGTATATGATATATATATATATATATAAAATGTAAATGAAATGTTTCCTCTGGAAAATTGTATCACACAGCAGTTAATGCAGTCTTCAATGCCATAATCACTATTAGAGTTGTATTTGCCCTATCACGGCCACCTCGCTATGATGAGTCTTAAGTATGCCACTAATGACTGAAATACTAAGCGTGGATGGACTCACCATTATCTGACCAAGACCACAGTCCCATAGCAAGCGAACTCAAGCTCAAAGATGACATCTTGCTTGTTTCTTTTTCACCATTCTGTAGCTCTTTTCTAACTTTTGTCCTATTTCTATCAACTTCATGATAGATGATAATACTTTGGTAATGCAGTATAAAGTGATTTAAAAAATATTTCCTGTGTCTTCCACCATTTTCTATAACCACTGGTGATGTGTTTTTCTCTTCATTTTTGTGCATTATTATTATTTTTCATAGTTTTCTTTCCTCTTTGCCATAGTTTAAATTCTGTTTTTTTCATGCCAGCTTTTCATTGTGTTTGTAATTTTGTTTTGTATTTGATTTCAACTAATTTTGTTTAATGCAATATCTTCCTGTTCCTTTTTGCATGTATCATCCGTGTATGATATTTCCTCTGTCTTTGACACTGCCAATGTATGTGTATTTATCCTTTAGCACACCAAAGTTGAGATATCACAAAGATGGCGGCACGCAAACAACCGTTGCCGAGATATTTCAACCGTTGCTATACCTTGTATTCAGCGAAGTGAAAATTACACAATCGTTAATGTCATATGAATCATAGTTATCATAGAATCAGCGAATCATAGTTAGCAGTATTTCTACTTCCGATGCAGGTCAAATGTATGAAGAATGTTGGGCAAAATAAATTGTATGTATCGGGAGACAACCAGATCAGAATTCATCAGCGGGTTACAATAGGCCTATGTATAATTGACACACAATTATTATGGATTGTGATACTCAAAGTAAGGAACTCTTTGGAATTATGCTTGTTTTAAAATTAGATATGGTAACATGTTGATTGCGTTATGATTTACACTTTTCTATCTTGCGAAGCATACTTTGAGAGTTCTATAGAATCACTGAGTCTGTTGGTGGTTGTATTGACAACCAAGTGAGAGCTGCTTCTATTTCCATTCTCATACTCGATGTTGTAGTGGGGTACTCAGCTCACTTCTCAGCTAATTTCTTGACATTTTGGAAGGCCACGGATTCCCAACCACACCTGTAGGTTGTGTTATTTTTATCCAGCATGCTAAAGGTTATATATCTCCTGTAGGGCTGCATGCAAAAGATATGAAGGTCTCACCAGACTAACCACCTTGCAACAGGAAATCCCTAGTAGACTATATAGCTTATATAGTAACATTTTCCTTTTGAGGAAGCCCCGAAGGGCTTCATCTTTACAGTTAAGTTTTTATCCCTCCGAAAGTTGGACTATTTTGAGTATGAATGCTATACAGTCTCACCTCCCCCCAATATTACATAAAAGGCTACAAGAGCTCTAGTGGTTATAATTCCTGGAGATCAAAACAAATATATCTCCTATAGATTTATTTCATTTAGCGTAATCTTTGTAAGAAGGTGACTTGTTAGTTGTATTTATTCTGATTTGGTATTTATAAATACAATTGTTTTAAGTATATTAGTAAGTGAAGATGAAACCTTCATCACCAACACCCTTTATACAGACACAACTCAGCTGAATCAGACATGCACCTACCACCACTTGACACAGGGAAGAAAGAGTGAAAGATGGCAACCTTGGGGATCAGATAAGTATGTCAGTAATTATATTACATCAATATTAATTTGCACCTGTATTCCTTCAAACAATTATGTACTCTATTTTGGTTGCATGTTTTATTGTGCTGTAAATATTTACCAAGTTCAAAGTATAGAGTATAATATTTTATCATTGTATGATATATAATCATCATAATAGTTATGCATGCTTTTTTGTTTGATAAATAATACTAATTGATCTTCAAACTGAAGTTTATTGTTCTTTCACCTGCAATGAGTCATAGACTATGCAAAAGAGTTTCTGCACTGTCTCTGTCTCTGGCTGGAAAGAAAGGACAAAAATGCATGCACAAGAAGATAAGTTTCAAAATAAGTCATTGCAGGAAACACTATACATTTCTAAAAAATACTTACCATTATGGTAGTAAAAGATTCTGAGTATCTCATCAAAGGTTGCTGGGGTAGGTTCTGGGAAAAGCAAAAATATAATATTTTAAAAATACTGAATCTGGCATATCAAAATGAATGATGATATAACATTCTTTCTGGAATAGAAACAATTTCTTCAATACGAGTACTATGAAAAGTTACCATATAATGTTGCTGCATGCACCCCTTCCCACAAACACTCACATGTATCTTATAAGCACTAATAACATATCTAAATTTTTCTCACACAAGCCACATAACATGTTGGTAAATTTATGATCTAATTATTGATTTTTTTTAAATTGCAAAAGTAGCTGTAAATCCTGAATGAAAAATTTCTCTATTGATCCTAAAAATTGGACGGAAAGTGCTGACTAATAATCACACTGCTGGAAACAAACACCCTGCATAATGGTGATGCAGTGTGCCACCATGCAGATCCCTACCAGAATAAATCCAGAGCAACAGAAATTAAAGAGTTCTGCATAACATCAAACATGAGCTAAGGCATATCAAAAAATCATCAGCTATTGTCTTTCAATGGATACAATCACACTGGAATCATGGGAAATGAGAAAGTGGATGCTCTGTCAAAGGCAGGAAGTGAAATGGAGCAACACAGACACCCACTGTCCTACAGAGAAGCAAAAACAATAATCCAGAACACATACATAGCAAAGTGGAAGAAACAAATGGAAGTGGAAGACACACATGATGCAATACATCACCTTCAAAGATATCAACAGACCACAATATTTCGCCTTAGAACAGACCACTGCAGACTGTTGGACCACCTTTACCAATGAGGATCTCATACACAGATGAATGCCCATGTGGATCCAGAACCCAGAATCCTGAACACATATTTCAGGATAGCCCAACATACAAAGAGCAAAGACAGCACACCTGGCCCGAGGATACAGACTTGGTCAAAAGCTATGGGGCAGCTGCTCTGACCTGGAGAAGACAGTAGACTTTACCCTGACAACAGACCTGACAATATAACATGACTGCAGATGCTGAAAGCAGAAGAAGGCTTACAAACATGTGCAAACACTGAATCTCAATTGTTAGATGGCCTCTAGACAGGTTGAACTAGTAACTCAGAGTATTTGAACACTTTGAGGTGCTTTTAGAGATAAATTATACAAATATATGGCCCGTCACACCATATGGAGATGTCTGCAAAATATAGGTAACTTTTCATTGTATCCTTAAGGATGCCTCCACAGCCAATATTGTGTGTGGCCCTCCTCAAAGTATGAATATAAGCTTGTAATTAGTGTATTCTGCTATTGCAGATTGTCTATAAAATGTTTGCAGTCTGGCATTCCATTATGGAATAACTACTTGCTCAAGATTATTTACATTCTTGATGTTAGGCTGGTGGAGATTCCTGTTTAGTTTATCCCAAGCATGTTCAAGTCCAGAATTTATTGGCAAATGCAGTACAAAAAAAAGGTCGATGGGTAAAGAAATTCCTGGTTGCAATGAGATCTAACATTCTAAAATATTCTCAGATAATCTGCATCTAGTAAGAACAAAAACAATATTAAGACTTGTTGTGTATGACCTGCTGTTAGAAGTGATGCATCAGTAGAATATGAGAATGTTAAGTTAGTACTATTTAATAAAATTGACCAGGTCTGTGGCAGTCATTTATGGCATAAGCCAGAAGCAATCACTGGTGCAGTTTTACTAGCGTGTATTGGTAATAAATGAAATGTCCGGAAATTTATCTCATTTTATTCCACTAATAAGCATGCCAAGAGTTTACTATTACTTTTATGCCAGTCGAGAGATTAAAAAACTCCCATGTCCAATTAAAAAAAATATATCTCCTTTTACTCGACTCATGTTTACAGTACAATGGGGATGGACAAACATCATTACATGCACTTATTCTGGGTTGAATATTACTTACGGACATCAATATTTAAGCTTTAAAATAGGTATACTTTTGATGATCAAACAGATGATCAAGTCAATAAGAAAGCCACAAACACCAACACAAGACGACTATCATATTATGAACAGATCAGAACACGTAATTCTACACCTCAGAATGGGACACAACTGATTCCAATGTCACATTTACACAAAGTTCAAGATTGGCAACACAGCCATGTGTACAGGCAACAAAGAGTGCCAAACATATACTTCAAGAGTGTTCTGAGTATGAAACGCTGAGACAGACATATTGGCCAGAAGAAACAACACTGGAATCAAAGCTTTATGGGCCACTGTATGAAATACAAAAGACAGTAAGTTTTATTCATGAGACAAGAATTACAGAATAGAAATGTTTGAAATGAATGAAAGAAGAAGGTATACTTTTGATGCATTTTAAATGATTTCTAATATATAATGAATGGGTGGAGTATCAAGTAATGTTCAGACAATCAAGTGTTTGGAAATGTTGGAAAAATGTAACAGCTAATGAGATGCTACAACTTGAGCCCGATAAGTCCTATTACTTTTGTAACTTGACAAATTTAAGCCAGATTGTGATTGGAAAATCACTATGTAGCATTGTTTCTCTAAGAAATAGACACATTTTATGAAACTATCTATGGAAGATCTAGTCTTAAAACTAGCAGTGTCATAAATAACTTGAGATATGTATGTGATACTGTATTGGTATTGAACAAAATGAAATAGATCTCCAGCATGAACTCTTAGTGGATAAGGGACAAAACCAGCAAATAGAGTAAAATGACAAATAGGTTGTTGTTTGGTTCCACTATGAGCTAACAAAGAACATTACATAAAGAAACCAACTGGAAAATAAAGAGCATTAAATGCAACACGCTGAATCTGATTGCAATCAGGAAGAGTTTTTTTTAGTGTTCATAGAGACAATACTGAGATGTGGAAGTGAGTTGTTGACAATAAATATATAATAGTAAATCAATGGAGAATACAAATAGATTTGGTTTTACAGAAGAAGTTGAAATACATAATGAATATCTATAATTCTTACAGCTAACGGAAATTGAACCAGGTCCGCTCTAGCGGCACTGAATCGCCTCCTAATTCAAGTAAACAAACAGGTTTTCTATAACTGACCAACCACGCCCACAAAAAAAGATGTTATCTCGCCAAGTCATTCAACTTGTGTACTCAAGTCACTGAGAATGGACCAATACTCACATCACTGAGGACAGACCAATTGAGACAAGGGCTAATACAACAACAAATATCCCATACAAGTATTTAAGTATCCTCAGGAACAACAAACATAGAACATCCATATTCATACTACAAGGGCCAATAGGTCTTCTTGTAAACATAAATAACATGGACATAACAAAAGAGACAAGACATTGTTACATAAAAAACGGACGCGGTTCAACTCTCATCAGCCGTAAGAATTATTTTCATTTATCCTCATGCTTATGACCTGAATTTAAATGAATATCAATAAAATTATTTTCTGAAAGAGGTCAACTGAAAGAAAATAATCATTAAATAAACATTTCTCGTCTACCCTCTGTTTCTCCATATCACTGAGAACTTTTGTGTCTATTCTCCAAATTGTTCCAAGCTTTCCCTGTCATCTCTTTCCAACATACAATATTAATTATATTTATTGTACTCAAGATATCTGTCCTTTAGTGTCCTTTCAACTTTGGGTACAATAACTTCCTTTCCTTTGTGACCAGTTCCTTCTTTTTCAAGATCACAATTTACCTCATTTTTATTCAGTTTCCATAACAATAGACTTTTTAGTTGCTAGGTTGTACACCTATTTCCTGACCTCCCAAGTTACCTCTTAAGACATGCCTGGAATGCAGCAATGGTTCTATTCTTTTCACTCTAGACAAAAAACTGGACCAAAGAGACCACATTGGCAACTATAAAAGAATAATACATACCAATACCGCAGGCCTTCATTTCAGACAGCACAGACAATGCGTAATCCTTAGTACCAGTCCATCTACTTATTCTTCTACAGTTAACTAGTACAGAGTTAAAAGTCTCTGCATTAGGCTTCACATTGTTTGATGCCATATCTCTTAGAATTATCTGCAAAGATAGAAGAAACAACATAAGTGATACTAATCCACACTAGAAGTCACTAGTTCAGAATATGCTTGATTCCACTTGTAGTGATATCTTCTGGTGATTGATGAAACTCGATGAATGACAGTATCTGATGAGCCATTGCAGCATAATTTACATAAATTAATGTAATTTTTTTGCCACTTGTGACCCCTCCCCATTTTGCCAACATATATAAATAATTCAGGAATCCAGTGTTCTGGAGTCTGGGTTCCGGACCCACATGGACATTCATCTATGTATGAGATCCTTAATCGGTAAAGGTGACCCAACAGTCTGCAGTGGCCTGTTCTAAGGCAAAATATTGTGGTCTGTTGATATTGTTGGAAGTGATGTATCGCATCATGTGTGTCTTCCACTTCCATTTGTTTCTTCCACTTTGCTGTGTATATGTGTTCTGGATTATTGTTTTTGCTTCTCCGTAATTCATTGGGTGTCTGTGTTGTTCAATTTCACTTTCTGTTTTTGACAGAGCATCTGCTTTCTCATTTCCCATGATTCAAGTGTGATGGTATCCATTGAAGGGCAATAGCTGATGATTTTTTAATATATGTTAGCTCATGTCTGATGTTATGCAGGCTTTCATTTCTGTTGCTCTGGATTAATTCCAGTAGAGATCTGCAATCTGTAAATATAGCTATCTTCTTTGGTCCTGGCAGTCCTGGTTCGGTGAAGACTTTCAGTGCTTGATAGAGTGAAACCGCATCTGCTCTAAAGTTGAAGGAGTATTTCCTGGTTGGAAAGCAGTTGATATTGTCTTCCCATCTTTGAGTTTATAAGAATTCCACCACGTCCATTCCTTACTGCTCCCTCTGCTGATCCATCTGTGTAGACTGTGTCCATTTCTTGGAATTGTATTTTATTTTCATCACCTCTAGTGTCAATACTTTTAGTTGAGGTAGAGGCTGGTATTCCTTATTAATTATTCCAGGCACCTCTGTTATTATGAGATGTTTGCTATCCAGACAATTATTCCATGAAGAAATGCTGGAAACTTAGTTCTCATTGTTAAATAGTGTATGTTGCAATGTAACCTTTCCTTAGCATTGTCTATCCCTCTGCCTCAAGTAACAATTCTTTAGTGATGTCTATCCATCTGCCCCTTGTTTCTCCATATGCTCTGACTATATTTGCTACTGTTGTAAGAGTACAATGATAGTTAACTAGGCTTCTTCCTTATACCATAGCTGAACTATTTTATTATCTGCATGTCATGTATTTTATGTCCAGCTCTGTTGCGGAGAGGTGAAGAGTGCATCTATGATGAACAAGATACCAAGATTAAATTCCCATTGCATGCAATTGTGTATCTAAACCGTTCGGAAAACAATGGCAAACTAATGTAAATATTGCTTAGAAAATAACTACAACTAAAAATTGCTAGAGTGATTGGTACATCTTGAATAGAATCTGATACCAATATCTTTTTCCTTCATGATTTTTAAAAAATATTCTCATTCTATTTCTCCCGATAACAATAGTGGTTTTACTTAAGAGTCTTAGGTGAAACACCTATAAACTTATTTTGCACTTTCTCTCTGAAACATTATAAACCTATCTTGCACTTTATCACTGTAAACCTATTTTGCATTTTATCTGAAGCACTGTAAACCTCTTTTGCACTTTATCTGAAACACCTATAAACTTATTTTGCACTTTATCACTGAAACAATATAAGTCTGTCTTCAGCTTTATCTAAAACACTGTAAACTTATTTTGCACTGTATCTGAAACACTATAAACATATCTTGCACCGTATCCGTATTGGAGTGTTCAGCTCAGGGGAAAAATTGTGCAATTTTAATCCAGAGTCTTAACCTTTAGCAAGCCAGATTAAAAAATACGAAACGTCTCCCTGCCACCGGATTCTTTTTGGAAAATTTGCGTTATTGATGGTGACTGTTTTGAAAATGTTATAATTTTTTGGTTCTTGAAGATATTTAAATAATATTTGCACATATAAATAAAGAATTGAATTCTGCATATATTGGTGTGATTTATGTACGTGTGTGTGTGATACCAGAAGTATGATAAAGTGGTAAAGATGTTTTTCACCAAAAAACATATATTTTATAACAAATAAAGAGAAAAAAAATTAGTAAAAAATAACTTACCTTACTTATCGAATTCCTTGGCAACACTGTACACTAAATCACACGCAAATCTGTTGTATTTATGTTCTTTCAGTGCGAAATTATCAAAATATTGCCAGGGGAACTGTATAATACATGTAGAAATGCAGTAAAATCATTCTTTGATCTTAGGCATAGAGTCATTTTTGGTGCCACTTCAACATATTCGATATCAAACCTTTACAAGTCCCTAAACCAACACAGCATTCTGTATATTCACTGCTGTGAAACTAAATAATTCATGATTTAAGCCACGATTCAATGTTATTTTATTCTAAATACGATGAAAGAATGGTCTATAAAACCGATCCACCATCATGGCATCGTACCGGTGTGCAGATGTGGTCAGATTAATTGCTATAACACGTGTACCTTCCACCTCGACATCTTTACAACAATCATTTAGAAAGTGGGAATGTCCCGGCCTATTTCGCACGATGTCTCATTGAGCGAGTGCACACGACAACAGTAAACAGCCGCCATCTTTTTTTTGTCAATCACACTTAACCAAAGTGCGGTGAAGGTTAAGATCAATATTTAATATTGGAATGGAATGAAATGTAACAGTATAAAAGAGATCATCATCATCATCAGGTGCCATGCCAGGTGGCGTAGGTGGTCATGGCTCTCCACAGTGTTATGTATCAAAGTTGTTGTTGTTTCCTTGCCATGTCAGGTTGTCAAACTGTCTAATATTTTCTCACGTTGTCGCCCTCTGTCTCTGATGCCTTCAATCTTGCCTGTTGTGATAATGTTCTCTAAAACTGCCTGTCTCATGAAGTGGCCAAAAAAAGAAGATTGCTTTTTTCTTATATTGTTGATTAAGGTCCGTTTCGCATTTAACTCATTCAACACCTCTACATTAGTTTTTCTGGCAGTCCATGGTATTCTCAGCATTCTTCTGTAGAACCACATCTCTGTTGCCTCCAATCTCCCACTTTCCAGTTTGTTTATTGTCCAAGATTTGCACCCATATGTTAGTATAGGGGTTATATAGCACTGCAGAACTCTCTTTCTCACCTCTAATGACAAGGTCTTATTACACAGTATATTTTTCAGTATATAAAAGAGATATAAAGTTCTTTACATCATTGACTAGGAATTTTTTTAAAAGCCTTGTTGCCTTAAGAATTATGCAGAGAATACATTTAGTTCATTTTCTATGAATTTGATGCTCACGGAGAACTAAACTAATACATACATTTGTTGTGTTATTATTTTAACGTATTAGAAATAAATGATTGTCAAAATACCTCCACAAATTCCTTTATCTCATCAAGGCTCTCTACTTCTATGGAGGCCAAGGTCAGTAACTGATTGTACGTGAAAACATCAACTGTATGACAAAAGGTAAATAGAAATGTTTTATATTAATACCAAAAAAATAAACTGAAGCAACATGTTAAATTGCACTTAAAAAGACACAAAAAGTGTAAAAGATTGACTATTGTACTAGAGTATTAACATTACTCCATCCTTTTGAACAGAGCAGTATGATGCCTGCCAAGAATATTATTGAAATCATACAACTCTGTGGGGTGCAAAGGGAATGCATTGCTCTAGGCGGACCCAGGGTTAGCAGAAAACCAAGATCCCAAATGTACCTTCTTGCGGTGCACCCTGGTAACAGAAAACAGCAGCTCGAGCTGATTCTGGCCAAATCTTTTGGGGATCGTGTCCGAGAATGTGGAGGAAACAGATGGAAAGAGATTTGACTGCAAAAGAGACAGACAATATCTCTGACACCATTTGCATCACCACATACAGTGATACTGTCGACATACAGTGACGCCTGTTAGTCCAGTCAGAACATTGGAGGGGCGGCCAATGAAAAAGGCACGTAAAGGTGGATGCCTGGCGAGAAACAAATATATGTCATAATGAGTACAATGACACAATGAAAGGGCAGAACAGCGCCAGAGGGCAGCGCGAACTGCAAATGAAAAGTGAAAAGTTCCTAGGAAAGGGGAACTACAAGCACTGTTAGCTTGAGACGAGCTTCTAGTTACCTGTGATGCCTGGCGACAGATAGAGGCTGTCACGGACTAGGGACCAAACCCGAAATAAAGAAATGACGAAAATGGATGTGCTGGATCTCGGACGTCCTGACCACAAGTGGCAACCGGGGTGCAAATAATCACAGTTCTACTGTGGAACTTGCAGTACAACATACTTCACGCTCCCCAGCGGAAATCACACAAAATATTTGTTGTGGTTATATGAGAGCGAACGCAGAAGAAGAAGATACAACTCTGTACTTTAATGTGATAATTTCCAGGGACCATAGGAAATGTACCTGTAAACAAGATTATGCAATCAACATTTAAACTGATGAAGCTCACTTTGAAAGTGTCAGTAGGGGGTAAACTGGAAAGGAAACACTTTATCTTCATAAATGTGTCTTTTTGTTTAACTCTAGCTTTCATTTCTTTGACATCCAAAATTATAAGCAATATTCCTAATGGGGAAATTGGCTATTTTTAGAGTTGTAATAGCATATTCAATATACAATCAAAATAAAAATAAATATCAACTACCACAACAAATGTAGGAATAAAAAAATCCAGGGAAAATTTTTCAAGCCTGATGGAAGAATGGACAGAGCTTGAGATAAGAATTCAAAAAGTCAACTACATAAATTATGAACTTACACCAATTTTGAAACACACATATATCCTGATGGGACCCAGAATGCAAATCATAAATTCATTATTCATCCCAACATTATGTTTTCAATGTCAGACATGGACACTAAAGAACAACAGAAAAAGCATACTACATATGAAATAAGATGTCTAAGAAAAGCAGCAAACAGAATAAGAAGAGATCATATGAGAAATCAGGAGATTTCAAGAACCGTTGGAACACCATCAGTGATCAAATATATTGAAAAACAGATTGAAGTGGTTTGGCCATCTAATGAGAATGAACCCTCATAGGCCAGCAGCAAGAGCATACATGAAAATGGAAACAGCAAGATACAGAAGTATACCAAGAAGAAGGTGGATTGAAGGATGGCACAATATTACTGCATATCAAGCGACCAAAGGTGCAATAGCCCGAAAATCAATCAATATTCAATCCTGTGAAGCCTCACAGCATAAACCAGCATAAGCAGAGAAAAGACAATAGATAGATAAAAATATCCCATTATTTAGAGCATTTAAATCAAACAAAAGTACAGATGTTTAAATCCCCGAGTATGAGCTCCCCATTTACACAGCTGAAAATAGGTACCAATTCTTTCTGTAAGGGAAAAAATGTACAGCTGCTGCTGTATAAGTTCTTTAACACTGATGTTTTCAACTAACTGCAAGGTAATAAAAAGATGCACTTCAAGTATAATGATGTTGATTCTAACCTACAATATCATCTACTACATAAGGAAATACTTTTATACTTGGAATAGAATTAAGTTCTATAATAGACATGTATGTTATGAACCTAAATTATAACAAGACAGGGTTCATACCGCTCAAATTGGTTACTTTCATTTCGTTGTACATTTTCAGAGCTTCTTGTTTGTCGAAATTCTGGAAAAATGGAAATATTCATATATAATATAGCTTGCTATCTTTAACCTTACGCACGCAGCAGTTTAGTGCATGCAACAAATTTTTTACACTTCTCTTGTCAACAACTGTTGAGTGCACTCCGCCATTGCTATCTTGTGTGAGCATCATTTTGTTTAGTACGTAGCACAGCCTGATTGGTTAATGTACATAATCGAGGAAATGCGCAGTTGATGCCTGCACATTTCTACGTCCGTCCTTGTTTATTTTGCAAAGTTCTCTGTAGCGGTCACACACAGCAATCCAATCCATCTGCACATAGGTATGATGCCATGAAGGTCAATCGGGTTTATAGACTTTTATTTCATCATATTTTGAATAAAATAATAATGGATTGTGGTTTGAATGATGAATTCTTGGGAGTTATTTAGTCTTAACATCAGAATATACATAATGCCATGTTAGTTTCAGACATGTAGAGGTTGGACATTGGCTGTTTTGAAGTGGCACCAAATATGACTATGTCTAGCTTCCAAGAACGATTTTACTACAAATCTACATGTTTTATTAAGTTTCCCAGCAATATTTTGATAATTTCGCAATGAAAGAATAATAAATACTACAGAATTATGAGTGTTTTACAGTGTTGCAAATTTAGGAAATTCCGCAATAAAAGGAAAGTAATTTTTTAAATAATTTTTTTCCGTTTTGTTTGTTTTTTGTGAATGTTTTTACTATTCTCTACCAATTTCTCACACGTCTGGTATCACACACACACAAACAAAACTTAAGTATGCAGTATACATTGTGTATGCATATTATGTATGAATAGTGACAAAACATCCCCCTTACCTCAGCACATATGTTTACTACAAACCTACTGATGCACATGATTTTCTGCTCTACACTTCCTCTCATTCTTCTGCTTGCGGCAACTCTGCCATTCTCCCAGCTTATTTGTCTTCATCGCTTATGTAGTGATAATGATGACTTTCTTAATAAATCCTCTGAGATAATTGATTTCTTTTGTAAATGTTCGTTCCCTGTCAGTGTCCATTAATCTGCATGGCTTCGTGTTCATAAGTTATCTCGACTTGATACCTTGACTAATACTCAGGACACATCATTCTCCTCTGATAGAGTTAAACTTGTCCTTACTTTTCATCCCCATAACTCTACTGTCCATCGTATCTTGTTCAAGCATTATTCACTTCTCCAGTCTGATTCTGAAACTTGTGCTGCTTTCCAGGACTTTCCTTTGGTTGCCTATAGGTGTGACAATAATCTTAATGACATCTTGGTCCACAGTCACTTCAGGTCTTATATTCCTGCTCACTTTGGTACTATTCCTTGCAAACCCGGTAGTCGTTGCTACACATGTCCCTATGTAGTACAGATCTGCTGTTTCATTTCCTAAGGCCACTGTCACTATCGATGATGCCTTTACATGTGAATCCTGTAATGTCATTTACGTTATCATATGTACACATTGTGAAAAGAAGTATACAGGTGAAACAGGCTTACGATTGAGTGACTGCTTCTGTAAGCATCTTCATGCCATAAAACACAGAGAACATATCCCTGTCGTCATTTATTTCAATGGTGATAGTCATCAGTATGCCCTCGATATCCAGGTCGCTGCCCTCAGATCCTGCACCACGGATGACAGATCTAGGTACACTCTTGAAAATAAATGTATTTTTGAGTTTATTACCCTCAAACCTTTTGGACTTAATTCTGAACATTCATTCATTTAAATTTGTGTTGGTGTGGTCATTATTGTATTGCTATCCATATTGTATTAGGTAATAATTTGTGATATCTGTTATCATATCCTGTTCAATTTTCAACAAAATGTTTCCATATACATCATTGTCACCTTGAACTTCGTATTGTTTACATGTCAATAGTGTATCTAGTGCCTCTGTGGTGTTAACATTGTTTTTCACTGTTTATATTCTTGAGAAAGACCTGACTGTTCGAAATGTTGAAAATTTCTTGTGTATTGCAATTTGTATGTTTTGTTTACTACCAATAACCCTTAGTTTTAGTGATAGTCTGCACATATTCAATTGGAACTTCTAAAAACCTGTGTTCTACTAAGTACTATAAGAATATCAGGGACAGAAAAAAGAACTAACTCAGATGTCCGCAAAGATCTGAACATAGAAGACTGGCTCCTCAAAACTATCGAAAAACATAAACTTACATATTTTGGACATATAAAAAGACAATGATTTGGAAAGATTAATCATTGAGGAGAAAGTTCCTGGAAAGAGAAGACTAAGACCAAGACTACAATTGACGCATGACATTGAAGACCAAATGGAATAAGCTGGGCAGCTCACACAGTACCATGAGGCTTACAGAGTGGCAATGAGGATAACGTTCTGCAAAGGCCACGTCACGAAGAGAGAGAGAGAGAGAGAGAGAGAGAGAGAGAGAGAGAGAGAGAGAGAGAGAGAGAGGGATACAGAATTAAATACTGTATATATTGGTCTAAGTTTTGTTTGTGTATGTGTGATACAAGAAGTGTGAGAAGTTTGTAAAGATGGGAAAAGGGGGAAAAAATAAATCAATTACATTTTTTTATAATGTTCACCTTTATTTTCTGATGTGGCAACCCTGAAAACATCTTTAACTCGTAGTGGACCAAGCGACAACTTTGTAATTTTTTTTCTATTTGCTGGTTATGTCCCTGGTCCACTAAGAGTTAACCTTTAGCATACTGTAAAAAAAAACTTTCCTCCTGCTGCTGGATTATTTTTGGTAATGGTACATATAGGTGGTGACTGTTTTGAAAACTATATAACTTTTTGTTGTTAGAAATATTTAAATAATATTTGTATATATATAATGAATTGAATTCTGCATATATTGGTGTAAATTTTGTTTGTGTGTGTGTGGTATGAGACGTGAGAAAGTCACAAAGATGTTTTTTCCCAAAAAAACCAACAAATTATAATCTAAAAAAATTGTAAAAAGAATAGTAAATAATGTCTGACCTTTTTTGAAAACATTTTGGAGTGGCACTACTATTTACAGACATAATTCAGCAGTAATTATGGTCTAATTCTCATAATTTCACTGGGAAAAATGAATAAACATACAGGTTAGTCATAAAATTCTATAAATCTAGATCTACTCCAAAACTGATTGACATAAGACAGGTAGATCCAGGAATAGGGTAATAAAGTTTTGCTAGTTAGAGACAAACATAATAACACATACAAATCGACGTTTCAACCAAAAGGCCTCTATCAAGAGAGCATCAAGGTTTTTGGGTCAAAACATTGATGTGTGTGTTATTATGTTTGTCTCTAGCTAGCAAAATTGTATTATCCTATTCCTGGATCTACCTGTTGGATTTCAGTTTTGCGCAGTAAGTACATTTGATTGATATAAGACAGTTGATTTATAAAGTCAAAATATACGAAACCATGTGGTCCAACATATTTTCGAGTGTGATTATCAACTTACCTCTCAGGAATCCATTTTCAGAAACATAATCTATAATTTTAATGAAAATATGATAGAACAAAAAACTATAAAACCTGATTCCCATCATGGCACAGCTCTGGTTTGAAATTGTCATAATATTGTGAAAAGTTCGTTATTTCACTGAAATTCTGTCACATTGTCACTATATTTGCAAAAAAATTGGAAGTCAATTGAATAACTTGCCAGATTTCTAATATCTGGTAAACAAAATTTAAAAAATGAAGTTTCTTTTATTGATTACAGGGAACCTTGCAAAAGGGCCTTTGTGGGGCTTGTACAGTCGACCGCAGATATTTTAGATAGTGTAAACTGTTGTCGAACACACTCTACGGCCGTGCGCTAAAGGTTAACACACCTAATTTTATTGTATTTATGTAGTTTCAAACTAAACTAACAAAATATCAATAGGAAAATAAATAGAACATGTAAAAGTACCTTAAAAACTTTTCTCGAGACTTAGACTTAATGTTGGTGATAGTCGACTTCAGTACAATATCATTAGGATCATACTTGTACTTAATAACGAAACCAATGTTACCATTATCTACTTTGAAAACAAACATAAGAATTCCTTACTATCAGAACCACAATCCATAATGATTATATATCGATTACACATATTTACGGTCATTGTAGCCATTGATTCTGATCTAGACTGATGTCTCTAGATATTACATTTCTTGTTTGATCTTCAGTTATTATCAGAACACAATGGCAGAAAAGTAAGTAGAATACTACTTCTAACTATGATTGGTGACTACTTCTAAACATGAAATTTATGACTACTTCTAAACATGAAATTAGCAGACACATCGATAAAAGTGTGCATAGCAACGGGTGCAAGGCTGCGCCAACAGTTACAACTAGAAAACCATTGGCGCATTCTTGTGCCCATAGCATACTTATAATTAAAAATTAAGAAATGACACATATGCTGATAAACAAGGCACTCACTGAAGCCATTCCTCTTATCATGTAGCAATAAGCTTTGGATGTTTTTTCTGGCAAAGAATTGAAAACCTGTTCTGCCATATTTCCTTTCCTGCCAGAAAAAATACAAATTTAAACTTGCACAATTTTACTTAAACAGGGAGCATAAAAGAATTTGTAGAAATACAAGACAGGTAGATAAGTACTAATTTATATAAAAATGTGTTGTTAAAAACTACATGTTAAATGAATGCATGCATGATACCTTGGTTATCTATTGTGTTTAATATTAAACCAACATTACATTACGCTGGTTGTTCGTCCATCACAAGTGATGATGACCACTTGTTACATGCACTTTTGACATTCAGTTTAGAGTTATGTCTTGTATGAGTTTGTTGATAGCTAGTAAGCCATATTCTGGATGCAAATGTCCTACAACAATTCAGGAATAGGAAGACCACTGTACATGGTTTTTTGGTCTACCTGTGACTTTCTAGCTACTCTCCATTGTTGAGCTGCAGAATTTCTCCTCTTTTCACAAGATGCTGTGCCATTTTTGACTGTAGAGTGCTATGTAGTTCAATTTTGTGGAAGTTTTTCCCATGTATCTTGGTTCATTTCAAAGGCTTTCAGTGAGGTCTTTGAGTCCTTGAAGAACTTATTTTGTCCATCTTAAAATGTATGCTCTTCTGCAACTCACTATAAAGTATGTTTGGCAGGTGATGATCTGGCATACGTATTACATACTTGTCCAACAAATCTGTGTCTGCATCAGAATAGTGTCAATGCTAGGGCAGTGTCAAGGACAATGGAATCCGGAATCTTGTCTTGTCATCTGATATACATAACTTTTCTGCGACAAATTGTATGAAAGTGATTGTGCTTCCTCACATGTTGAGTGTACACAGTCCAAGTTTCACAAGTGCATAACAGCACCAGAAGTATCACTGCTCTGTAAACTTTCAGCTTATTATGTAGGTTAATGCAATTTCTATGCCACACATTTGAGTTCAATATGCCAAAATTGCTGCTTGCATTAGAGATCTTGGTATACCATCAACATTACCATTTGGCATTTTGTGATAGTGTAGTACCAAGGTATGTGAATCTATTCTCAACCTTCAGTGCTACACCATTTACCCTTATGCGGGGTTCATGACAGATTTTGCCAGCTGATGGTTGATAGTTGATGCACTTGTTAATAATAAGTCCAAAGGTGGTACAGGCTTTGGAGAATCTGTCTAATAATTTGTAGATCAGCCTCAAAGTTGGCATTTAGGACAGTCATCAGCAAAAAATTGAGATCCCTGATGATGTGAGATTAGAATTTGGTTTTTGCTTGAAACCGCCAAAGGTTGAATGTGTGCTCCCATGTCCAGATCTCTGAAAGCATCTTGCAACATAGCAGAAAACATGATGCTAAAGAGGGTAGGTGCTAATACACATCTTTGTTTAACTTCATTTGAAATGAGAAAAGTTGCAGATAAATCATCATCATCCTGAACTCTAGAACTTTAGTTTGCATTTCATCATGCAATTGCTTCATCATTGTGATAAATTTCTGCTGACAACCATATTTTGCCATAATCTTCCATACTCTCATCTAATTACTGTGTAAAAAGCCTTTGTTACTATCGTATTTACTTATCCTATCCCCTGGGTTGCAAGCTTTTACTCTTTCTTCCATGTGCCAGGTGATGGTAGGTGCATGTCTTCTTCAGCTGTATTTTTGTCTGTATAAAAGGAGTTAGTGGAGGGGTTTGGTGGTAACAGTTGTTTTCATAGGTCTTGTATTCAATAAGGTGGTGTTTTAATGTTTCCTGCTCTTGTCTGTTGCAGAATGGTGTATGGTCTGTGGTATCTCTTTCTTTTTCGTACTTCACTTCCAGTCGTCTCGATTCGTCTTGCCACTGGTTTCAAATGAGGTCCGACAAGAGAGTGAGGGTGACACTTTGCACAACTCTTCCTCACTTTAATCATAATTTTCATACAAATTGTCTCAGAAAAGTTATGAACATCAGATGGCAAGACAAGATTCCAGATACCACTGTCCTTGATAGAGCTGGTATCCCAAGCATTGACACGATCCTGATGCAGACACAGATTCATTGGGCAGGTCATTTGGTGCGTATGCCAGACCATCGTCTGCCAAAGATACTTCTCTATGGTGAGCTAGAGAAGGGTATATGATCTCAAGGTGGCCAAAGGAAGCGCTACAAGGACTCGTTAAAGGACTCACTGAAAGCCTTTGAAATAGACCAAGATACATGGGAAGAACTTGCACAAAATAGATCTACATGGCGTTCTAAAATAAAAAAAGAGCGCATTATCTTGTGAAAAGAAGAGAAATGCAGCAGCTCAACAGCGGAGAGCAGCTAGAAAGTCACGGATAGACCAAGATCCGTCTACAGTCGTCATTCCATGTCCGAACTGTCCAAGGACATTTACAGCTCGAATAGGGCTCATTAGCCATCTACGAACTCATAATCAAGGACATAACTAAAATTGAATTTTCAAAAGTGGATGTAACAAATGGTCATCATCACTTGTGATGAACAACAACATCTCTTTCTTTTAATTCTGACCTCCTCAGTCATCTTTTATGACTTGCATAGCAGGCGTATTCTATACTCTTTTATAAAAAACATAGAAAACACACAAAAAAGAATTTATATTGTGTTTAATTTTGAACAGCGATAGTTCATAGAGTACTGACTGTTAGCTAGATTGACCAGGTCTAGTTGGAAAATATTTCAACTGCAGATGGTCTGGCAGTGACCTTAGTGATGACAAATGATCCCAAAGCATGACCCTGGTCACTGAAAAATATGGTCCTAGCACTGTATTCTCCACATGACCTGGAGATGTGAAAGGGATTTTTACTTATTGCTAACATTGACCAATTAATAAAATTCAGAACTAATGGTGTTTCTTCTTGGCAAATGAAGACAAGCATGGAATTGAAAAAGTCTGGTGTTTATGAGTCCTCAGATGGCTGATCTGAGCACACAAAAACTTGTTGCAGGAATGAAGGTCTTGAGAAAAAAATTGTGACTTCTTGTGTTTTTGTCTCTTTCAAATTGACTGTGGTGTTTTACTCTTTTCAAAGTCAATACTTGCAGTGATCTGGACACGGCAGACTGGGTGGTCAAGAGTTTTAGTTTCCCAAAAGCTTGGGTCACTGCTGCAGTGTTTCGAGAGATGTCTTGAAGTAATTCCTGAAATATTTTTTCCACACATAGCTCATCATAGAACAATCTCTATGGAAGATGCTCATCTTTCATGCAGAACTAGGGAGCTGAATAATACCATGTTTCAATGCAATAGACTTTTAAACATACAGATTCTGTAAAAATACCAAAGAAAGACACAATGTGTAATTGCCCATGACATATCTGCTTCTACTTACTTCCAAGTAACTCTTGGAAAAGGTCTGTGTTTAGGTAGAGGAGTCATATTCACAAAAGTGCTCAGGTCACTTTCTGGCTCATAGCCCTCACAGTTAAACAGGGTCAGAAACTCCAATAATTTTTCCTGAGCTTTTTGACTGGGATATTTCTCTGAAAATAGAATATCTTTTTTAAAAAATACCAAAGACTCCATCAATAGTACCCATTATTTACACTAAAATTATGTCTCATGTACAATACTGAGGAATACAAAACAAACAACCAGAAAACTACAATTCATACATGGATGTCTGCATAGAATAGAGGGTTTGAAATGGTAGGATATTACCATCAATCAGGAACTTCTGGAAGTAAATAAGATTAGATAAGTTGATTGTCCTCTTTGCACACTGGATGTGTCCTTGGTGATTAGATCTCTGCTTGTGGATACCCTCTCACTGTGGAATACCAGGAAATGAAAAAGCAGACCAACTGGCTAAGGAAGGTGCTGCCGAAGACCAACCAGACATACCAATCACCTACCATCAGAAAAAACAGATGATCAAGTCAATAAGAAAGCCACAAACACCAACACAAGATGACTATCACATTATGAACAGACCAGAACAAGTTATAATTCTACGTCTCAGAACAGGACACAACCGACTCCGCAGTCACATGTATACAAAGTTCAAGATTGGCAACACTGCCATGTGTACAGGCAGCACAGAGTGCCAAACATATACTTCAAGAGTGTTCTGAGCATGAAACGCTGAGGCAGACATATTGGCCAGAGGAAACAACAATGGAATCAAAACTCTATGGGACACTGTATGAACTACAAAAGACAGTGAGTTTTATTAAGGAGACAGAATTACAGATATAGACATGTTTCAAGTGAACGAAAGAAGAAGATCATCTCTGCTTCAGTAAATCTCTCATGGTATAACAGCTGATGGTTCCATGTTTTGAAATCTTTGTTAGGTGTTCTCTATGGGCCATGCCTATCTTCATTTCCAAATCATGTATTTTCGATATTGACTAATGTTCATGTTGTCTACTAGGTAAATCTGCTAACCATCTGTTATGGTGGCGAGACTAGCTAATTGGCCTGCCCGTTCGTTACCCTCCATAGTTGCATGCCCGATAACAAAGATAAGTGTGATGTTTCACATTGTCCAATATTTTAGCTCTCTCTAATGACTTCACCCATCTGCTACGTATATCACCTGCTATGACTTTCTGAATCATATTCATTGAGTCACTTTACATGCACACATGAGAATAGTCTTGCAGTTCCAGCCAGTTTATTGCCTGTATTAAGGCAAACACTTCCATTATTAGACTGATTGTTGCTGGGGTCACTGGCTTCGTGTACAGAAGGAACTAAACAGACACAAGAAATGATGCTGAACATAAATTGGGAGAAAACATTGAAAAGAGAAAATGTTGAAATAATAGGAAAGCCTTAAAAAAATGTAAAAACCAAACATAAAGTAGAAAAACAATAAAAGATAACTAACACATGTAAATAGCTGGATGGAGTAGGTAAGAAACAAAAATAATGAAAATGTCTGAAGACCTATGGCATTACAGTATATTGAAAGACAAAGATGCCCTTGTGAAGGAATATGCAATATTTTAGTTAAAGGAAATATTTTCTGTACATCAGTGTTATAGTAGTTTGCCCAAGGGAGCTCTACTGATTTTTGTGTGTGCTTTTCAGGCACACATACAGGCAGCGGTTGTGTATGTGTGCACACAGATAGATAGCCACTATGGTTGGTCTGCAACTGGTCTTCCACAAGGATCTCCTCTGTCCCCAGTACTGTTTAATGTGTATACATTGAGAATTGCTCAATTGCAAACTTCCAACAATTGTACAGTTCTAACGTACGCTGACGATATCCTACTATACAACATGGGCAGGAACGGAACAGAAATCGCTGACAGTGTACAGAATGGACTAGATCAATTGTCGATATGGTGCAGAACATACAACGCTGTGATCAATCCATCGAAAGCAAAGGTCGTCTGGTACTCCTTAAATAATAATATGGTCAGTGACACACTGCCGGCTGTTAGTTGCATGGGCTCATTCATTGAAAGAGAACAGGACCTTAAATATCTTGGGATAATCTTTGATAGAAGTCTCTCATTCAACAAACACGTCACAAATATGATTCAGAAGGCTAAAAGAGGGATCAGTGTTATCAAGGTTATGGCGACCTTCGACATGCAGCAATAGGTACTTTTTCTGCTTCTGCAAGTAATGGTGCTATCTGTCATAGATTATGGCCTCGGTCTACTAACTTTGTCACAGACACAAGTCGATAGATTGGAAAAAGTCCAAAATGAGGCAATGAGAGCAGTACTGGGGTGTACTAGAGATATACCCATTTCTGCTTGATCTACCCAGCATTAGAGTGCGACATCAGGTAGCACAAGTTAAGTCGTACCTTAAAGTGACAGAATACAACCATCACCCATTACACTAACATCTAGATGAGTCAGAGGGAAAACGAATCAAGCGTGGCAGATCATGGATGGCAGAGGCTGAAGACACACTGCGAAGAGTATGTGAATTGGAAGAAATAGGAAAGGGCAGAAGTGGGTGGAGGTAGACACTGAGAAGAAATAAATGACTAAAGTAATAATACAACGAGATAAAGCGTGTCGAAAATGGACGGACGTCAGAACTCAGGATACAGTGTACGAACTCACCAGACTACACTTGAAACCACAAGACATAATTATATACACAGATGGCTCGTTAGAAGAAACACAAATAAAAGCGGTTATGGTTTTGTTGCCTACAGAAACGGCGTGAAGTTGGTTGAGAAATCTTCAGCATATTCTACTGTCACATCGTGCATGAGGATGGAGATAGAGTGAGTTACAGCAGCTCTTGATTGGTTGATAACTGATACATCAACATACTCGGTAATACTCACAGACTCTCAAAGCATGTTGCGCAAGATAGATAAGTGCATGCTAAGAAAAGAATGGTGGGACTTATTGAACTCAGTTGTCCAGAGCATTACATGGATATACTGCCCTGGTTATGCTGGTGTCAGAGGAAACGAGAGAGCCGACTTATTGGCAGCAATGCGGTGATAGACGACACATTGCTGAGAAGAGATAAAGTGAACTTAATGAAAGCAGAAATAAATTCATTTCAAGATGCAGATGATGTCAATGAGGCTGAGAGCGTACACATATAGAGAATATTAGAAATGGGAAAAGTACATTTTTTGGAAACTCCAGAAGATCACACAATCAACACCTGACGGGGACTCTGAGTCTACATACACTGGGATGGTTGCTGGAGTGGAGCACTTATGGGAATGTCCCGCTTGCTGTGAAGCCAGTTTCTAATCAAGAATGGGTGTCATATCAATTTTACAATACATACAAAATCAACAAATGTAATGGTTTGGTCATCTAGAAAGAATGCTGTGTAATTCATTAGTTTATAAATCATACATGAAGAGAGAAGCAGAAAGAAGAGCCAGGCGTAGACCTAGAGTACTCAGGATCGACAACACCAAAGAGACATTACATGAACACCAAATGACATCATCTGAAGCTGCCAGAAAAGTGAGAACATTGTATCTCCCTCAACACCTGTAAGGGTAAAAGAGGAAGGAAAGATAGATAGATAGATCCAATTACTTTTTAATTTCACAGATATTGCAATGATTTGGATTGCCAGTTATCTTAGTCACAGGAATTAGGTAGACAAGTGAGATTTCTGTATTTAATTTAAATGACATTCCCACAACTTAGATTTTATTGATAACACATTGCAAAAATTAATATAAAATTATTTATGCTTACTACTAGCCATCAACTCTTTGTAAACACTGACAGCATCTTTAACTGAGAGTTTTTCAATCCTCTCTAACAAAGCTTCTTCACTGAGATCTTGAACCTTGTATCCTAAATGATGGTCTCTGTAACACTGAAGAAGAAAATTAAGCTTATAACCTTTTACAGACTGTATTTTTTGTCAGTGTTTATTTTAAAATTCCCGCTAGAAATCTCTTATAACAGGAAAATAACAACCAGTGTCAGGGGATATCCTCTGATAATAATAATATTACAATATACTATAAAGCAAAAATGGGTACATTATTCTTATCACTTCTTATAGCAGGACAATGGTCGTACTAGATTTCCAGTAGGATGTGGTCTAGACAACAGATATATAATGTATGGTAATTTTTTTGTATGCAATTAATCAGACACATTTGACATTGCTGGTGGTCTTGCGTGATATTGCCACCTTTGCTGGTGGACTTCTGTCTCATGATCTTGACTTCACATGATTTCACATTATGGCAAGAATTAGATTTCAGATTCAAATAAAAATCAACCTTTTACATGTTCTGGTGATTGCAAAAGCAAAGTAATCATCTTTACAACAGCTATTATCTCCTTGTGAGCTTTAACAGCACAACATGGAGTAAAAAAACTTTAATTACAGAGTCACCTAGGGTTGTAAGGTTTCTTCTGAGGTTTAATCAACATATAGAAATCTCCATTTTCTTCTGTTGTCTGAGATGTGGACATTTGTGTAGAATTTAAGTCATTTCCATTCCTTGATTTTGTCAATCCATGACTTTCTCTGTTCCTCAGTGCTTCTTCCACCTACCACTGTTCCCTGCAAGATTGTTCAACAAGAAACAGTGTCCAGTGACATGTTCCAATTACATCAACATTCTTCATTTAACTGTTGATTAAGTGATTAAATACTGCAGGGAACCATCAAAGAGGGGAGAAGCAGAGGAGGGCAAATAAAGACATGGACAGACAACATCAAGGAGTGGACAGGACAAGATTTTTCCTCACTCATCTGCATTGTTGAAGATAGAAATTGCTGGGGGACTGTGTGCTGAAGCATTAAATGTGGTACCACTAGGAACCTGATGGGTTATGGGTTTATAGATAGATAGATGATTCTCTGAAACCTGCATACATGTTATTTTATTTCTGAAAATTTCATTTCTTATATGATCTACCTATCTATCTATTCGCTAAACCCTTTGTTGCCTTTCAGCGTCAGGGGTAGAAGAGATTTCTGGAGACAGCCCTCTCGTGTGCAAGAGTATATTGTGGAATTTGTTGCCTCTTTTATTTCAGTGGTCCATCATTTACGTGGTCTGCCTCTAGGTCTGTCTTCCCGGTATCTGTATAGCATAACTTGCTGTGGTATGTTGTATGAGGGTAGTCTGCTGAGTGCGCAAACCATTTGATCTGTTGTCTCTTAATATATTCTAAGATTGGGGTGGTGCTGATTTTTGTCTAATATCCTGATTCCTCAAGCGATATTCCTAGGATTCTGTGTAAGCATAACATTTCAGCTGTCACAAGTTTACATCCGTCTTGTGCTGTCGTTGTCCATGTTTGGCACACAGCCTTGGCATAATTGTTTTGAATAGTGTTATTTTGGTGTTTAAATCTACATTTTTGTTTCTAAAATTGGTATCATTTGCCCTAGGGCTTGATATTCTTGACTACATCTATTGTGTATTTCTTTTCTGCTCTTGCCGTCTGTTGTTATATTACTTCCTAGGTATATAAATTCTGTCACCTAGTTAAGTCTGCTGATTCCAATATATACAGATAGCAACACCTATATATATATATATATATATATATATATATATATATATATAGATATAGATATATATATATAGGTGTTGCTATCTGTTCTTCCCAGCTTCATTACTTCAGTCTTTTCTATAGCTATCTTCATGTTAAAGGTATGACATGTTTGATGCAATCTATCTATTTGTCCTTGTAGTTCCACTTCTGATGATGCCACTAGTGTTTGTTCATCTGCAAATAGTAGTTCGTTTAAGTTATCCTTCAGATAGTTTTCTTCTGTTGTCTGCATGAAAAGTCTCACAACATTCTCAGGTCTTCTCTATCAGCACAAATCTGATACTGAAATATATTAAATATTTAACAAAACTTTACATGACATTGTCTTACGTCAGCAAGAGGTTCCTTCCATAACTGTGTAAAATAATCTGGGTACATTGAGATCATCAACTGTGCAGCTTTACTACCACTGTCCATTGCTGCTAGAAGATTTGCCTGAAATATAAGAATCCAGTTACTAAAGGAAAAAAGATATTAGGACATTACTGCTCAAATTGCTCTAAATACAAAACATAACATGCACACAGTGACAACACTATAATAACAGCATGATTTGATCTATGAAGATGTCAGAGTGTTGAAAGAGGTGCAAAGAATTGCTCCACTATTACCAGCAATACATGTCACAAGAGGTACCTAAGAAGGTTGTAGGGGGAGAGGTTAATAGTTCCATCCCAGAGTCCAAGTTAGCCAGAAACCATGCTGAAGTTAGATGAATCAGACCAAAAGGTGCAGATATTGCAGCCAAGCTGTAACTGTGATATAACATATTCCATTCTCTGGACTACATCCTGCTAAACTGCAGAATATGAGAATGAACACAGACAAAAAGAAGCTATATGAAAAGGTTGCTCTACATAAGGTACACTTGGTAAGTGTTTGGCACACAAAGACTATACTATACTAACAATATGATTTGCTATATTTGAAGCTGTACATAAAATATAATATACTCTACAATAGATACATGACATTAAAGACCTTCTGAACATAACACTGGAAGAAGTCGGGCAGCTTGCACAGAACAAGAAGCTTACAGAGTGACAGTGAGGAAAACATGTAAAGGACACATCACATAGAGAGACACAAGACTAGCATATTTTGTAGTGTTTGAACAATATGTTTTGCTAATTCACAAGGAAGTAAAAGTCTACACATTATACTCTGCCCTTTCATTTATACTTAATGGAATCCAAAACTCTTCGCAGGGCATCCAATATGGGGGGGGGTGGGGGGGTGTGGAAGTGGAAAGGAGAATTCTCCAACTTAGTATGGTGTTAATCACTTGCAACTAAACATGGAGCAGTCCCCACCAGACATATTTTTCTGAATAGTGATTAATGGAAAACACAAAGTAACATGTGTTGACAAAACAGATTAAATCACACCAAAAAAAATATATTTAGCAGTTCACAAAACAGACTAAATCACATTAAAAAAATATAGTTACCAGTTCATAAAACAGACAAAATTACACACAAAATAAATATAGTTAGCACAAAACAGACTAAATAACATGAAAAATTTACTTAGCAGTTTACAAAAGAGATAGAATCTACATTATGACCAAAAGTCTTTATGAAGAAAACATATGCACTCAGAACATTTAATTGATCAAGTAATAATACCTAAACTAAAAACTGCACTTGTAAATGAGACATCACAATTTTGATATCAAAACCTTGTGAATACACAGCAAATAGTTTGTCCACTTCACAAGGAGTTTCATTACAGTAAATAAGCATCTCACCTTTTGCCTATCGCTGTTGACATATAGGTACGGGTCATCAATGGACTTGTAAATTGGTTGGTTTAAGTTCTGATGGAAAACAAAATAAGTAGAAAATAGATTAACCAAAATTATAGTCAATGAGTGATAAGTAACAAAATACAATATACCAATAATTCCTCTTCTTTCATTCACTAGAAACATGTCTATATCTGTAATTCTGTCTCCTGAATAAAACTCACTGTCTTTTGTAGTTCACAAAGTGGCCCATAGAGCTTTGATTCCAGTGTTGTTTCCTCTGGCCAATATATCTGCCTCAGTATTTCATATAACACTCTTGAAGTATATGTGTGGCACTCTGTGCTGCCTGTCCACATGGCCTTGTTGCCAATCTTGAATTTTGTGTACATGTTACTGCGAAGTCAGTTGTGTCCCGTTCTGAGGTGTAGAATTACAACTTGTTCTGATCTGTTCATAATATGATAATCATCTTGTGTTGGTTTTTGTGGTTTTCTTATTGACTTGATCATCTGTTTTTTTTCTGATGGTAGGTGATTGGTCCATCTGGTTGGTCTTCGGAAGCACCTTCCTTAGCCAGTTGGTAGGCTTTTTCACTTCCTGGTTTTCCAGTGAGAGGGTATCCACTGCATAGTTACCCTATACTGGTAGGTTCAAGTAGGAAGCATGAGGATAAATGAAAATAATTATTACAGCTGACGGAATTGAACCAGGTCCGTTCTAACAGCACCAAAATGCTATGAGGATAAATTACTGGAAAAATACAGCGATTTGGTGCTGTTAGAACAAACCTGGTTCAATTCCTGTCAGCTATACTGGTAAGGCAGTTCATTAAGTAGTTTTCTGTTCTCTTGACAGGATGTGGTAAACCAGGGATACTGGAATTTCTGTACCAGAATAAACCCCTTGGAGTGAAAGGCATGGAATACCAAAATACATTCATATCCACATGAAAGGAATACTAAGCAAGGATGAACAGAACAGTATGCAGCAAAGGACAATCAACCTTCAGTTTTCTGGATGATGAATATCCACAAGACATATGAGTCAGAGTATACCAATACTACCAATATTAATTTAGAAGCTGTCAGTGTTTAGTGGTTAATGCACTGACTTCATAACCTGGCGTTTCATTTCCAGTATAGTGAGATGTTTTTTACAAGGAACTCTGTGGAGTCATCCTAGTCTAGGGAAATGGATACCAGAGAAAACCTAAAGTAAAATTGCATTATTAAGGCAGCCACATCAACCCTATCATGCCATTGATGAAGTTCATTACTTCATTAATCAGGTAAGCCATTTGAGAAAGAAATTAATCTGTTCTACTCAGAATGTACACTTTCACCAACAAGATGTTTTATATAAATCATTCATAAGAGATTATAAGTCAGTACTGAAGTGAATAAGGCTGGTGTCATGTGACGTATTCTCTCCCAATGAACTTGAACTCCCTGAACCCTTCTCTGTCTTGGGCCACGAGGCTTGCATTTTCCAATGACATATTCATGTTATCTTTAATATCATCAGTCCACTGTCTTCTTGGTCTGCCCTTTCTCTTTCACCCAGGTTCCCTTCTCTCCATTATTTGTCTTTCTAACAGTTAGCTTTTCTCTTTCCATGTTAGCTGAAGTGGGACTATTTGATTGTCTTATTAGTCTCTCTTCACACAGACCTCAAGGAATAAACTATGACCTACAAATCTGCAAGGAGAACCTCTTAGGTAATTCTTGATTATTTATGTTTCATTGCATTTTCTGACATCTCCTGCAAAATATTGCTTTATCTTTCTTCTAGAGTAAAACAGCACACACACACAAAAAAAAAAAAAAAAAAAAAAAAAAAGGACATTTCCAGAACCAACTGCCCAGACTAAGTGAAACACTGCAGAAGCATCAAAGCAACAAGAAAAACAAGTAAACGTCTCATAGAGAATGCAGAATAACCCTTAAAAACAAGCTGGAGACAAGATTAAAATGGCAGAAACACAAATACCATATCACTGCACCTTGATCATATTACATGTTTAATAATGAGAGGCACATTCTTGCTTAAAGACAATCTGCATAATGGAAAAGGTCATACACATTTCTCAGGTGACTACAATAACAAGCACTAGTTAGAACAGACAAAACTAATTATAGAGTTGGAGATTAGAGGCTTCCAGTGTGAGGTATGACATTTAATGAGACTTAAGTAAAATATTTCTACCAATGAATATGAAAGAATAAACCTGTAACAAGTCAGGGTAGTAGGGGTATCACATTGAATCCTTCAACACAAAGAGACCTCCAGCAATTTCTATCTTCAATGATGCGAATGAGTGAGGAAAAATCTTGTCTTGTCCATTCCTTCATGTTGTCTGCCCATGTCTTTATTTTCCCTACTCTGCCTCTCTTCCCTTCAATGGTTCCCTGGGGTATTGTTTTGACAAGGAATCATACATGTCCAAACCATGCTAGTTTTTGTCATTTCACTATTGAAAGCAATGGTTCTTGTACACCTGCATACATCTCTATTTTATTTCATATGTACACATTTGTCTTATGTTCCTTATAGGAAATTCGTCTGTAGCATTTGTACTCGAAAGTCTGTAATCATCTCTCCATGTTCGCAGTGAATGTCCAATTCTCTCACAACAATACTCTAAAAAACCATACTATAGATATTTACAAAATACATAACATTAATAGGTTTTACAGTTCACAGACTGACACAAAAATATATAGTTAACTGTATACAGAACTGACTATATCAACATTTTGGACATAAGAAAGACATGTCCATACATTGATTTAGTAGTTTTATTACAGGGAACCTACTGTTGACTATATTTTTTTTGTCATTTAGTTTATTTTAAGAATTGTAATACTCATTACTTTGTGTTTTCAAGACTTCTAGACAAAGACATGTGAACTTATTGAGAATAATTAAATGTGAGAGGTCAAAGAACAATTTCCAAACATTGAAGAAGTAGAAGATTCCTTATGGAAAAGACTACAAAAAGAGAAATCAGTGGTAAGCAATAAGTTTTCTTATCTGTTTCACAGTTAATGATGACTGAACTGAGATTTCAGAAAAGAGCAACAAATTTCACACAAAAATTCTTATACACCAATAATCACTTTTTATGCTCAAAATCTACATAACTTGATAGACTAGAAGTTGATAACTCATTTAAAACACATTTTCATAAACTTCCTTATAGATAGTTAAAAAGATGTGAATCATTTATGGAGTCATTTAACACATATCAATAATTGTAAGTGTTCCTATCTGCTCACATTGTTCACAGTTGATGCCAAAGCTTCTAAGATAGATGTAGGGCTTCTGAAATAGAATAATTAATGAAATAAGGATGCATTTACTGATAGTAAACTTGAATTAAAATGTTATACTAAAAGAAAACAGAATGTACAAGATGTAACTACATTAGTGACATATATAAAGGTAAAAGTAGGTCCCATGGAAGCAACCTGCAATCGGGGATGAAGTTAACTCTTCATGTCTAAGCTACAGCAGCTTGGGGTGGCAGTTACCTTCCTTCCCGTTTTTACCTCCCCTAACTCATGTGTCCAGTACTCATTTTACAGCTGAGTCAACTGGAGGAGTGGTTGTGTCAAGCGAGAAATTACAACCCGGATTTTTTATGTTCGGGCATTTTTTTGAACCTGGTGATAGCAAGCAAGCTCCCTATCAACTAGAACACTGCGCTCCTCACATATATAACTGACGTGTAATACAATAAAACACTAGTAAATTATAAACCAAAGATAATTAATTGATTTACTCTTCCACAATGAAAAGTATCTCTGACACTTTATTACAAACTCTGCCAGTATTTATTATCCTTATCTTGAGACTGAAGGTTGGTGCTACAATCTTATCAGAAAAAAAAACCCACACAAATAATCTCTCAAATATTTAAAAGTATGATGCATAACCAAGAATATCCCTAGAGTGATAGACACAGTGCTCATGCTCAACACATGAAGAGTAATAAACAGATGGAAGCAACTTATTTCTCACGAATACTGTCTGAAAGAAAATAAGGCAATAAATGTGATACCGCTGGTTATAAGTAAGTACCAACTGCTACAGATCTCCTCTGCTGAAACCATGGTTCTAGTAAAAATAGTTTTGTCTTTAGGGACCAACAGAATGTATGAAATGAGTCTTCTGGGTAGAAAAATCACTGTGAGCTGTTGAGACAATGAAATTTTTTGGATAATGAAATTTGCTCATATGGCAGATGAACAGCATCTCCCAGCAGATAGAAGTGCTGATCAATCTATTCTAGAGAGATTAATTATTGATAAGTGCTCACTAAATGATTCCAGAAAAAATGTAACATGCTTAGAATCTGGCTTTAATCATGCCATTTGTTCACATAACACAGACTCTCAGAACAGACAATAACGATCAGCATCCCAACCAGTGATATATTTCTTTAGAAATGCTATCAGAGAAAAGGGGTGCAGTGCTTCAGGACTAGGAAGATGATTATGTGGAATATCTTGGTTTGTTTGAGAACCCCAAGAATTGCGAATGATTAGCTCTTACTTCCTACGTGCAGTGGGGTTGTTTTTCTGAGCTTTTTTTCATATCCAGGAGACCTCCGCTTTTGGCTTAGTGCAATGTCTATTGAAGGAGCCTTCTACTCAGAGGGCGTCTATAATTGTATAAATGACAAGCTACAAAGCTTCCATAAGAGAGCCTCAATAACAGCATGTAATTTACTAATGTTTTCTGTTGCATGGGTGGTTTGTCTAGTGGCCCATTGGTGTGACCCACAGACACAACCTTATGTGTAGGAATATCTTGGTAAGTCATATCTCGGACACAGTGCTTTGTTAAATTACCATAAACCAGGAAAGAAAACCCATACAAAATGCATGATGTGCTTATTAGATAAGTGCAAAATATCACAGCTATAGTGAAAATATAGTGCAACATCTTCACTCAAATCACAAAGATGGGTCTATGTGACAATGCAAGCAAAACTGGAGAAATAGTAACCAAAAACAACCCACAGATAGTTCATTTTAACAAACACTTTTCTGCGATCAATCTCAAATAACCAGCACAAATTTTCATGTAATTTGAGCAAGCAAGCACCAAATACATTGTGCTACTAGTTTTATAGCTGTATTATATGTGCCTTCAGCTCAGCTGATTTCAATGTGCTATGTCTACATTCTTGGTAATCAAACTTAAGAGCACTACAAACAAATTCTCAAGAACATATCACATGCAAGATCAAGTCATCGTTTCCCAGCCCCCTTCAGAAGATAGATAACTGAGCAAAATTTGCTTGAAGCAAATGCAACAATTCTGAATATTTTTGTCTAACTAAAAAAGCCACTATATATGTTGTATATATATATATATATATATATATATATATATATATATATATATATATATATATATATATGTTGTATATATATATATATATATATATATATATATATATATATATATATATATATATATATATATATATATACATACATACATACATATATATATATATATATATATATATATATATATATATATATATATATATATACATATATATATATATATATATACATATATACATTTCATATATATAGTATATATATATATATATATACTATATACAGCTGTAACAACTTAGGGGACAACTTTACCATTATCAATGCAAAAAATTGGTGAAGTCAATTAATTAGCAACAAAGACAACCTCAATATGGCAACATAACAATGAGCAACAATGGTTTATCTGCAATATACATTTCAAATCTTCAGCCCTTAAAGTAATGAACTCTGTGTATCATTCATAAAACATAATATGCACCATGCTGTTATAGTCCGTTCAGAATCGTTTGCCGAGATGTTATGATTTATAATTCAAAAAGTTCTTGATGATTTCACATGAATTTTGGCATACGTTGTTAAAATGTCCATGTCGCGAAAACATATGTGTTACTTGATGTCTAGCTGTAACGGTTATTTGAAAGCGGCGAATTCTTTTGATGTTTGCCCATGTAAATATTATTTCGACCATAAACAAAATATTTTACAGTAATCTAGTGCAATGATGACCCATAGGCGTGTCCACAAAATTT
>CM067298.1:53454339-53500189 GCA_034231615.1 Meghimatium bilineatum
GAATTTTGGAAACTCGAAATAAGCAGAGAGAAAACAATATACTGCACGTATAACTCAGATCTCATCAATTGTAAATTCATTGCGTGATTCTAACATAAATGATATGCTTAGTTGGATCTCAAAGTATGGGAGTAATTCCGGTGGTGGTCTATTCCGCACCTCATTAGAATGATCTGCCCATCGCTGCATGTGTTCTTTGTTTTGTATGAGTAAGTTGTCGTATTTTTATGACATGTGTATATGCAATGACTGGTTTATTGCACAACTATTTCTGATCTGGTATAAGCATCTACTGTTTCCTGAGAGCTTAAATAAATTATCAAGACGATAAAGATATATATATATATATATATATATATATATATATATATATATATATATATATATATATATTATACACGTATAATCTCGCATGTAGAAATGTATGATATTTCAACTATTACCTCTTTATTTAAGTAGCAAACTGCAATAGCAATGAAAGCTCCCTGGAAAGGAAACAAAAGTTAAGAATTACTTGAATATTAGCAATGCGCATACAATTTATTTAATAGATAAATCTAGCACATTAAATTCGTGATATGAGATAAAGTAATAGTAGTATTAATAGTAATAGTAGACACTTGCAGACATAGTGTCCAGACGTTGGATTGCCATAATTAAAAAATTCTTCATAATTCATAATTCAAAATACCACAGTCCGTGGTATCCCTGGCAGATGCAAGGTACGTGCTTCAAGCTCTCCAATCTGGAAACAATACACTTGCAAAAACTACTTAATGAACTGTATTACCAGCATAGAGTAATAATGCAATGGATATCCTCTAACTGTGAAATACCAGGAAATGAAAAAGCAGATCAACAGACTAAGGAAGGTGCTATCGAAGATCAGCCAGATGCACCAATCACCTACCATCAGGAACAAAAATGATAAAGTCTATAAGAAAGCCACAAACACAAAATCAAGATGACTATCACATTAGGAAGAGATCAGAATAAGTTGTAATTCTACACCTCAAAACGGGACACAACCAACTCCGCAGTCACATGTACACAAAGTTCAAGAATGGCAACACGGCCATGTGTACATGTGGACAGGTAGCACAGAGTGCCAAACATATACTTGAAGAGTGTTCTGAGTATGAACCGCTGAGGCAGGTATATTGGTCAGAGGAAACAACACTGGAATCGAAGCTCTATGTGCCTCTGTATGAACTACAAAAGACAGTGAGTAGTATTCTGGAGACATAATTACAGATATAGACATGTTTCAAGTGAACGAAAGAAGAAGAAAATGGATTTCTGAGGGAAATAAGGAACATATCAAGAAGTTAATTGATCTGTCGTCTCAATTCTATAACTTCTATATCTACCTATGTATTGTCTTTTCTCTGCTTTTACTGTAAGTCGTCGCAGGGCTGAATGACGACCGCTTTTCGAGCACGTTTGGTCGCTTGATATGCAGTAATGTTATGACGTATCAGAATGTCTGTAACTCCTTCAATCCACACTCGTCTTGGTCTTCTTCTGTATTTTGCAGCTTCCACTTTCATAACTTCTCGATGATTCCTATTTATGCTAATCATTTACACATGTTACATCTCAGCAACCGTGATTCTGTTTTCTCTTGCTTATGTTTACAAATAAGCCTAATGGTAATTGATGTGAGATCCTGGAGTTCATATTCGAAACCAACCAAGAGATCTAAATATGACATGGATATTAGCATTGATTTAATGCAAGATATTGGTGACTAGTGATATTAAGCTCATGATCCCACGAATCTAGTTAAACGGTCGAAACTTTGAAGAGGTTACCCACTTCAAATATCTCGGATATCAAGTATGTGATGATAGCAACTCGGGAAATGCGATTATGCGAATCCTAGAGTTGGCAATGGTTCCCACAGAAAGGCTGAATATGACAAGGAAGAAAAACATCAGTATTACAGTAAAGAAATTATATTCAGATCGCTAGTGCTAAGTATACTTTTATACGTGTTGAAAGTTGTACACTCAATTCAGAGACTGACATAAGGATCTAGCATTTTAAAGACAAGGGCTACAGACATTTGTTAAGGAGTTTAGTAATACAGAACAAGACAAATATATTCGTCCGACAGCAAATAAACAACGTTGCATATCATCAAGAACCACTTTTGACACTTTTTGTCGAAACGGCGTAAAATTGCTTGGTTTAGACATGTAACATGACACGACACACTTTCTAAAATTATTTTTCAAGGAATAGTCAAAGATAGAAGGACAAAAAGCGGGAAAAAGAAAATCAAGGCATTGATAACATCTAGGAACGACCTCCGAATGACTGAGGATGGATAAGTTTAGAGAGCAGGGCTTTTCTGCTGATGTGTCAAGTCTAGCAGATCTCCTGACAGGTTATGGCTCTTATTAATAATATATTGTAATATCCCTTGCAGCAGTGCTCCCTAACTACAGGCACTCAAGGTAAATGTTTGTAGTCCTGACAAAATTAACATAACGATGCAGTTATGTGTGTGTGTGTTGTTGTTGTCTGTGTTGTGATCAACCTGTATTCATAGTAAGTTGAGAATTATTGCTTGGAAGTCTTGACTAAAATGACACTCTTTATTTAGAGATTCTTTGTGGCCTAGTACGTAAAACGTATTGACTCAAATTGTGAGGTTAATAGTCGCCAGCCTAACGGACTTGGTTAAAATTCCGTCTATTGCCTATATCTGTTGAGATGAATGCGCTATAAATACTATCTAATGGATACATTAGATTATCTCAAGACACATCAAATTTGATAACAATGAATTCTGTGCAACTGTGCAATTTTAATACAAATTTTGCATATTTGCAAAATGTGCATATACGAAATGGATTGCTAAAATGTTATATGTATCTGATACTTTTCTATAAATGATAACTATGGGATATGATAGAAACATATGTTAATATTTAAAAAAACCACTTGTAATGTCATAACTAATTTTGGAAATTGTAGTGGCCATGAAAATGACGCTTAATCAGCGCCAAGAGTCTTTTAGTGAGAGAGACCATTTAAAGAACAGGTATTCTGTATACTGCAGACGAGATTTTTCACTTGGGTAAGTTTCAATGTCGCGATGAGAAATATATTTAATTCGGATTACTTTATATTTACCCATACTACAACAAATGAACGATACGCCTGTAGCAGAAATTACTGTTACATTTCTTTTCCACATAAAATACAATGATTACTACTTTAAAATCGACATTCGGAGAGACTGCTACGATAAATCCGTTCAATCTAGATACTAATTAATCATAAATCTGTAACGTGGTTATAAAATAATGCACTCATGCAAAATATGAAGCCGAAATGCTCAGTAATGATGGAGAAAATAGACAATATTGGTCGACAACTATTTATGAACCCACTTCTGATTATCCTCTTTGCACTCCAGACATGTCCATAGGTGTTCAGATCTCCCCTTCAGTAAATCTCTCAGGGTATAACGGCTGATGGTTCCAGTTCTATTTTGGTTCACTGCTCTTTTAAAAAAAAATCTTTGTTAGGTTTTTCCATGGGCCACTCCTATTCTCACTCCCAATTCGCGAATTATCGATATTATCTCAAACTCATCTGATCGTGCGGACTCACGAAGAGCAATACGTATGTCTGCTCGGTCCATAGGCTGACCATCTGTTATGGTTGCGAGGATGGCTAATTGGTCAGTCCGTTCATTTCCCTTCACACCCGCGTGTCCGGGGTAAAAAATAAGCGTGAGTTTTCGCAGCGACGCATGCCTTTTAGCTCTCTCTAATGACGCATCCCATCCCCTACGTGCTTCACCTGTTTTTATGTTTTGAATCTTATTCTTGACGGCAAATACTTCCATTGTGAGACTGCATATTATTGCAGTAAAAGTTCCACTGACTTCGAGCACTGTTCTTCCGTGTGATCTGGTAGTAAACGCCCACGCACATCACTGGTGGCGAATGAGCGACACGTCTGTGTAAATAACAACATCTGTGTCCTCGGCATGTTCGCATATGAGTGCCTTGATCTCAGTATCCGCACTCACAGGGATGTGTTCCTTGTACTCTATATCGAATGTGATGACGGTTTTGACTACCTATTAAAGATCATAGGAATATATATCCATTCCTCGCCAGGAGCTATGCCTTCTGGGGCACAAATTTGTTTAACGGTATCTTCGGCACGACACATCCACGATTTTCCTCTCTTGAGCCTGCTTTCCCTTCATATGAGAGAACTCACTGTGTAGTGGGTGGTCTATGTCAGAACCCAGTTTGTGGTATGCACAGGCATGCAACATATCACTTCTATGAGACATGATCGGAAAATCAAGGAGAAATTTCATAGTCGCACAGGGTGTCTCTCATGTGCAACCAAGGATTATTTACATCGTCTCATTTTGAATTCTTCTCTCCAGTCTCTCAATCTGTGAGTGACTTGAGGTGATAGTAGCGCCTGCATATTCATTGACATGGAGGACAAGAGCTTCATATAAAATTATGAACTGTGATTATTTAGTGTCAGCCGCTGCCATCACTCTCAGAGCTGAAAGTCATTTGTTGGCCGTTGTGATAACATGATCAACATGTTCCCTAAAGTACAGACTACGATCAAATAGGACTCACTAGTACTGTAAGGATAAGTTTCTGAAAAACAATGTACCCTCTCATCTCCATCGTCGGTGACTCAGACTGTACGATGTGATTGTTAAGAGAGAATCATGCCACAGTAGCCTTCGTTTGGATGATCAGTGCCCCACTTGGATCTAATACATGGCTCTACAAGGTCTACAACAGGGATCTCCCCTATCACCCGTAATATTCATTGTCTACACCGTGACTTTCACACAGAAGCAGCTCGATGGAAGAGGCAGAACACTGTCTTTTGTGGACGATATCCTGATATACAGACAGTGAAGCTTCAGAACAGAAGTTGTCGGATTACTGTAGAATGAGAGACCGTATTGTCTCCTGGTGTGATGATTCAAAGGCACTGATAGTAATATTTGTTTTAGACCATCTTCGTTTGTTATTAGAGAACAGTGATGGTCATCAGCATATCTGATTTGTGAGATTAGCAGACCGTCAATAGCAATAGTTTGGAAGTCAGTATATGTCTTGTCGTATTTTACATTTCTTATTATGTTTTCAGTGTTGATGTTGAACAGGTACAGTGATAGTGTGCATCCTTGTCTAACTCCTTTCTGTACATTAAATCATTCTGATATTGTTCCGTCCATTTTTACTGCTGCCTCTTGTGTATGCTACAGCGTTGCGATGAAATATGTGATATGTTTTGAGAATCCCATGTCGATCATAATTTTCCATAATTGGTGATGTCGTACACAATCGAATGTCTTGGTGTAGTTCATGAAACATGGGGTGTAGATCTCTGTCTATACACAAAATGAGCAATGGAATCACGAGAAAAACCAGATGTTTCATTTTAGAATTTGTTTTCCAATTGGCCAATGTTTTATAAAAATCGATGAGGTCTATATAAGTAATGCAATCAAACATTCTCTGTAAATATAAACACTACTAACCATATTTTGAACATTGAAAGTTGTGTACATACACCAAACAGGACAAATCAATTTAAATAAACATGTCACCAACAATCCCACCTGTAAGCTACTAAAGACCTTGTTTGCGAGTTCCCACGACTGAGTGAATGAAGTTTTCTCTGGAGGCGCGTAAGAAAAAAGAAGAAGCTGGACTCCAAATAAAGGAACAAGCAGCACGACAGCTTTGACTGCTCGCCTGGGGAAATACAAGATCAGATTATGTTAACGTTATCTTCAGGGGCTCTCAACCTTCAACCTTTTTCTTTATTCGTGACTCACGTTCAGAAGAAATTGGTAACATTGGACTTTATAAAAATAGTTTCAGATTTTTTCGAGGAATTGCATAATGTACCTCAGTATGCAATTTTAAAATAAGTTACTTTTGTGTCAATACGTAGTGGGGTCCGTTGTCCTCCAATTATCAAATTTCTGCTTAACGTAATCCCAATTATTTATCTTTCACATTCGAATAAGACATTCTAGAGTCAATAGCCATTTAAACCATATCAGACCCCAGCAACTACCCATATAAGACAATGATGTCATCCCTTATTAGGTGCATTTCCATCTCAACATTCAAAAAATAAAAATAAATAAAAACACCTAGCAGTCAATAACTCACTTTACGTATCAAGAAGCGAACTTCAGAAGACTTGCACATTAATAAGAATAACATTGAGCTGCTGAGATGAGAACTACTGAGCCGCAATTGAATATTGACAACAACAAGAAAAACAATTCTCTGCCTGCAACATAACTTTGTGGCTCCAGATGAGACATTTGGCCTACATTAGAAAGGTCTCAGTTGCTCGTCACATATAACTGCAACCCCCTAGTGGACGGTTTGCCAATATAGTGAAACTTTCCTCTTGTGGAAACCGAAAACAATTGGTTTAGACAATTGTATTTTAACCCTCTGAGTATGTGATGGTTTATGTTAGGGTAGATTTGCATAACATTAAGTGTTGGGGTTGTTATGTTTGCACTAATCTATGGATAGGTATACCCACATATATCGAAACTTGTTTGAGAGTAGTTATATCACGTAACAAGGAATGCAGAGAATGGTATACCACAGCTGTGGAGAAAGAAATGCAGGCTTTGGTCAGTGAGAATACCAAAGAGGGCGAATGCGATTATATACACTGATGGATCTGTGATTAGACATGTATGCAGTCTTTGCTGTTACTGCGAGTAGCATGTCCATGGAAATTATAGCGGTGACTAGGGCATTTGAGTGGGTAGGCACACAGAAGGTAACGCAGGTCTGCATCTTGAGTGATTCTATGAGTATGATTAGGATGGTACAAGTGGGTCTCGTTCGCGAACAGTGGATTGAGTCCTGGAGAAAGGCGACGCTGAAAGTGGTTACATTTATTTTCATGCAGGAACATGTGGGTGTTTGAGGCAATGAAATAATAGATCAACTGGTGCCATGCGCGATTTTGGCACAGGGCGATGGGGCAATGGATGGCGCTGATGTTCTAAGCTCCTTAAGAGATATAACACGCGAGAGTGAGAATAGTGTGTGTTATGATTTCTTTTCAATGGCCACGATTAAAGATCAGTGTTTGAAATGCGGTGTTGCTAGAAGTGAATATTTTGTAGGACGCAGAAGAATGATGGTCAACCAGCAAAACGCATGTACTGTCAGCAGAAGTGTAATGGCGAATACAATCCTAGATAGATAGGGGCAACTATTGATGTGTCCACTTTGCAGTGATGGTGAACAGACGACTAACTAACAATGGAGAAACTTTCCTCACCTAAATTGTTTAAATGGATACGATAGTTTTGTTGTCAAAAAATTAGGAATTTATATAAATAAAAGAATCTCTCAAACCCTTTACTACATTTGTGCCACGCCGTATTTATTTCCTGATATCGCATTCAATAGTATACATTTGTGGACATCGATCGCTTTCGTCAAGATTATAAAGAACAAGGTTTACAAGCATGAGTTATACTCTTTAGCCATTTTCAGACAGACTTTCTACTGGAAATGGAAAGCGACTTTATTGTGCTAAAATTACAATAGACAGATGCATAAGTTGCGGTTTTTTCTGAATAACACACGCGTTATATTACTTGAAAAAGTGTTTTATTTGTCTCAACATTTCTCTTGATTTCATATTGTTTATTATAAAACCTGACGTTTTCTACGCGATGCATATCTTCGTTTATAAAATAGGAACATTATCGTATGCTAGAACTTTCTCTCCAAACATTAAAAAAAATATTAATTCTTCTCTACTCTGACATGCAGTAAATAATTTGAAATCAAGAGAAATGGTGGGACAAATAAAACACTTTTTCAAGTAATATAACGCGTTTGTTATTTAGAAAAAGCCGCAAAATATGCATCTGCCTATTGCAATTTTAGCACAATAAAGTCGCTTTCCATTTCCAGCAGAACGTTTTCATGCCTTTGAATAAACATCGGATGACGATGAAGCAATCCCTTTATCTGAGACATTGATAGTCCATATCCTTTCACACAAAAGCACCGGAAGTGACACCTGAAATGTATAAGGTTGTTTGCCTCAAAGGAATGGTTGTGTTTTGGGATTTATGTCTAGTCCCTGAATGCAGACATTCCAGTGTGACAGAATCCAGTATCATCACCTTATGCCAGGAGTGTAACATATACCACTGGGTCAACCACTTCGTCACTATAGTAGAGTCACCAACATAATTACGCGACTTTGTGTACTTACTACTCCTGTATCTATAAAACAATGCAGTTTTTGTCTGTCCACGTGGTTGATTCAGCGATCTCCTAAACTCAATTCAATTCAATAAAACCCAAAACCCTTCAGGGTCGTAGGGGTACCACTTTGGAAGCTTCAGCACACAGAGTCCTCCAGCGAATTCTATCCTCAGCGATGCGGATGAGTGTGGAAATATCTAGCCCTGTCCATTCCTTGATGCTGTCTGTCCATGTCTTTATTTGTCCTCCTCTGCTTCTTCCACCCTCGACAGTTCCCTGCAGTATTGTTTTTGACAAGGAATCGTGCCTGCATACATGTCCGAACCATGCTAGTTTTCGTCGTTTCACTATTGAAAGCAATGGCTCCTGGACACCTGCACACATCTCTACTTTATTTCTTACGTACACATTGGTCTTATGTTCCCTATAGGAAATTCGTAGAATTCTTCTGTAGCATTTATACTCGAAAGCCTGTAATCTTCTCTCCATGTCCGCAGTGAGTGTCCAACTCTCACAACCATACAACACAACAGAAAGCACCAGCGACCTATACAGTTTGATTTTCACTCCAACACTGATGTTGTTTTTCCAAATCACAGTTAGCCTTGACAAGGACGCTAAAGCCATCTCCAGCCGTATTTTTAGTTCTGCTTTGTATTTACCATCGCTGCATATACTGGATCCGAGGTATTTGAAGGTATTCACCTCTTCAAGCTTATGTCCATTCATCATGATATTAGTCTGGTTTTCTGTGTCTCTGCTGGTTACCAAGATTCTGCTCTTATCTGAATTGATTTCCATTCCGTACTTGCTGGTAACTTTTTCTAACTTTGATGTTAATAATTGCAATGATTGTTCTGACCCAGCTATAAGATCAATATCATCAGCGAAACGCAAGTTGCAAATAGGGCGACCTCCGATCGATATAGACGTGTTGTAGTCATGTAATGTCTCTTGTATGATGTGCTCTAAGTACATGTTAAAAAGTACTGGGGACATTATGCATCCCTGTCCAACTCCCACAGTTGTTTTGAAGAACTCTCCAATTGTATTGTGTGACAAAAGAAGATAAATGAATATAGTAAAGACCGAATTAATGAAGATAGAAAGAACAGAAACACCACTATATATATATATATATATATATATATATATATAACTTGGAAACAACAGAATTAAACAAGTGACATAATTCATATACATCATCATCAGGTGTCATGCCTGGTGGCGTAGGCGGTCATGGCTCTCCACAGCTCTCTGTCCACAGTATTATGTATCAAAGTCGTTGTTGTTTCCTTGCCGTGCCAGGTTGTCTAACTGTCTAATATTTTCTCACGTTGTCGCCCTCTGTCTCTGGTGCCTTCAATCTTGCCTGTTGTGATTATGTTCTCTAAATCTGCCTGTCTCATGAAGTGGCCAAAAAAAAAGAAGATTGATTTTTTCGTATATTGTTGATTAAGGTCCGTTTGGCATTTAACTCTTTTAACACCCCTACATTCGTTTTTCTGGAAGTCCATTTTATTCTCAGCATTCTTCTGTAGAACCACATCTCTGTTGCCTCCAATCTCCCACTTTCCAGTTTGTTTATTGTCCAAGACTCGCACCCATATGTTAGTATAGGGGTTATATAGCCCTGCAGAACTCTCTTTCTCACCTCTAATGACGAGGTCATATTACACAGTATAATTTTCATTTTTCTGAATGTTGTTTTTGCCTGTCATATTCTGCATTTTATGTTTGTTGACTATATACATAGGAAGCAATATAACAGCAGACGGCATTAATAGCGAAGAAACAGACAATAGATGTAGTAAAGCATACCAAGCCCTAGGCCAAATGACACCAAATTTCAAATACAAAAATATAGATTTAAACACCAAAATAACACTATTCAAAAAGATTATTATGTCAACGCTGTGTCACCAATGCCATACATGTGCATCGACAGCACAAGACAAATGTAAACTTGTGACAGCTGAAATGGCATGTTTACGCAGAATCCTAAAAATATCACTAAGAGACAGAGTGAGAAATGAGATCATTAGACAAAGAACCGGCACCACCCCAATCTTTGAGTATATTAAGAGACAATAGACCAAATGATGTGCATACATCAGCAGACTACTATCAGACAGCATACCACAGCAAACTATACTATATAGACACAGTGAAGGCAGACCTAGAGGCCGACAACGGAAACGATGGACCACCGAAATATGAGAGGCGACAAATTCCACAATATACTCAGCTCACACGAGTGCTAACTCTTCTATCCTCACGCTGATAGGAAACAAAGGGTTTACAGAATAGATATAGATATATAGACTCCAAGTATATACATACTGACCAATGAAAACCACGACAATAATACAATATTTAAAGAATGAAATACTGTACGGATATCTTCTACCGTTCTACTGCCGTGAGTCTCGTTTCAGTAGATGTATTGGGTGCCTATATAGTCTCTGTGCACTTACCTCACACAGACCCACACTAAATACAATTCGTATGATGCAATGTCACGAGCGATGAAAATGAGCGCACGGTGATTCTGCAGATATCCATTATTTTAAAAAGAAATGTCGTTACACTGGTATTATTTGACTTCAAACATAGTGCTTTGACATGTGAAGGTAAGTATATATTCGTTACTAAAAAGGTATCACATTTGATAGATTCAGGTAAATTGAAGAGAGTAGCATTTGGAATGCAGTATATGCTGGAAAACGATTTACTCATAAACTACACGGAGTTTGAAATCGGTAGGCTATAGCAGGGGTCGGCAACCTTTTGCTAACTGTGTGCCAACTTAATTAAGGTTTCAAAGTATTCAGAATGCCGAAATGAGCGAGGAAACCGCTCTAATCGATTTAGAATCAACTTTATACAGGAAACGTGAAGAGTCTGCGTGCATTTGAAATTGCTTGACGTGCCAAGTGTGGCACGCGTGCCATAGGTTGCCGACCCCTGGGATATAGCATCCGTCAAATAAATAACAGTCTAAGTCTTTATTTACTAAGGCGGTTATATTGTCTAGGCTCTCAATCTGTACTTCGAAGAATTCAAAATGAAGGGTATTAATATGAGCTAGGTTACCTATAACTAATTCAACTTCGTGCATAAAACATATATTTACTGATATACATGCCTACGAGGTAATGAGAAACAAACAAACTTGCATCTAGAGACAGATGATTAAATAAAGTAGATTTGCTGAAACTGCTTCACAAATATATGCTAAAGACGGACACTGTGATTTATTACATTTTGAACAATGATTAGGGAAACTTGGAATTAAATGTGGTACTAATAGAAATTTCTATCCAATTGTGAAGGATTATAAGTGTATAGAATCAGCGAACAACATAAACTATACGTGTAAATATTTTCAACATCTTCAGAGGAGTCACATCATCTTTGGATCTACATGGGTACACTGATCTATTGTCTGACCCCAGGTAAATAATGGTCATAATATCCAGGCTTGCCGTTAAGCATAGGGGTGGTGACTGGGAGCTTTAGTTGTCTGTCCAAGACCAGATGTGTCGCCTTGGCTGCGTTGAACCCATATTTGTTAATGGTTGTCTTGATGTTATCTATCCATCTTGTTCTAGGTCTTATTCTGGCCTTGCATCCGGAACTTCTTATGCTATATGTTCTTGTTTGTAATTAGTTATGATTCATTCTCATAAGGTGTCCATTGTATTTGTTGTTTATCGGTGTCTTCTGTGCATGGTCGTATACCGATCGATTCTTCTCATGATTCGATCATTTCTCATTTTGTGTAGTTTTGTCACTCTTGCAGCTTTTCTCAGACATGTCATCTCACATGTTGTAAGTAAGTTTTCTCTGCTGGGCTGCTGTCAGCGCACATGTCTGGCATTCATAGCAGAGTTCTTGCTTGAAAATAATGTTTATCATGTGTCTCTTGATTTCCATCGTGATCATTGGGTTGAGTAATGAGCAGTAATGGTGATAGCTGGTATGTCATTATGTTTGCTTTATGGCATCTTGTCTCAATCTCTCTAATTTCCATTGTATGTGAATATACCTCCCAGGTATTTAAATTTGGAGGTTTGTTTCACTTTAGTTTAGTTTTTTATGTTCACTGGATTTGGTGATTTGGTGATTTTCATTACTTCTTTTTTTCACGTATTTATTTCCATGTTATACTTGGTGCATGTTGTAATGGGTGCATTAATATGATTTTGTAACTTATGTTCCTCTTCGTATATTTATATACATATCAGTCAGTCAGTTCCTCTTTTGCCAAGTGTGACACATAGGGCGGATGTCATAGTTATCCATGCATGTTGGTCAGTTGCCAAGGATTGCAGGTCTTGTTCATTTATGCCTGTTGATTTTAATTCATTCATAACAGTTCCTCTCAGTGTTGTTTTTGGACTTCCCTGTTCTTTTTCCAGTCTGGTGTCCACATGAAGGCTTGTCGTAGAATTATATCTTCTTTCATTCTATGTATGTGGCCGATGTATGTCCAGCGTCGTTTTCTGATGATGTTCGTTACATATTCGTGTTTTGTCTCCTCTCTTAGTATGTCGTTTGATTTGAAATCTGTCCAATTAGTATTTGTGATTTTTCTGAGGCATCTATTCTCGAAGGCAACTAACTTCTTATCCATTATTGCGGTAGATTTCCAACTTTCACATCCATATGCCAACGATGGAATCACACGTGCACTGAATAGTCGCAGTTTGATGTGTTTAGTCGCAGTTTTTTGCGATCTTTGATCTCCAGATGTTTGAAAGTTTGTTAAAGGAGTTGGAGGCGAGAGCGATTCGAGTCTTGATTTCTGAGTTGATATCCCCCTCTGCTGTATCTCTCTTCTAAAATATACGAAATTTGAAACGTTGTCTAGTATATTATCTCTAGTTTAATAGTTTAATTGATTCTGTCAGGCCGGTAAAGTTCATATATATATGACACGATTGCACACTTTATGTTGTCTTCAAAAGTCTGGGATAATATTGAGTGGTAACGCTGATCAGTTGTAAACAATGACATTGCGTGCCGTGGTGCTGTGTAACCTTGTTCTAAATGAAATTAGAGTAGGCGCCAGATTTAAATTACCTAGAAGTATACACTTCCGCAAGTTTCAATTTCCTTCGTGATTGCTTCGTTCTGTTGTAATCATTCTTTATTGGATGATCCGCTCAGTAACACTGCGCATCTTAACAAAGCAAACGTAATGGAACAGAAATAGACTACCCCAATATATGGTCTATATTTTCAGTGCTATTAACAACCATGTAGTCTCTATATAGACAGCGGTTTCCGGTTTCCAGTACAAGATGGAGGTTGTGTATTCTCCTATTTGCGATGGACTGTTGAAAGACGGATTAACAACCCATCTTTGTAGAATCTCCCATTTTTAATGAAATTGTGTTTAGCGGTGGTATTATTATTTTCTGTACTTTTTAAGAATGTAAATAGTGTCCAAGATTGGAAACCATTATTTAGGATTTGTGTTTAACAATGTTTTCAGTTCGCGTTAATTTGTTAGACTGTAAAAAGTGTTCTGAAATTGCACACTGGAAAGTAATAACAATGCTTCAAACTGGAAAAACAGCACAGGTGTGAATGGACATGAATAATTGTCAACTAAATATTCTTGGTGTAAGGGAATGTAGATGGGCAAATTCAGATAAAAGTTTATTATATAACAAGAATATGGACATAATTCATTCATGAAAAGCAGATACAAGTCACACTGATGGAGTGGCCATTATCATGACAAATGCAACAGAAAATAAATATAATAGCTATGTAGATATAACAGATTATAACAAGCTATAAAATAGGAACCATTTAAAACGATATAAAAACTGTAGGCAAGTGCAAAGAAAAAACAAAAAAAAAGGGTTAGTGACGAAACGTGAATCAAGATTATTATTGTCAAAAACTACTTAAACATGAAAAATGCAATAAAAAATGGATAAAGAAATACAATCTCAATATAGAAAAGAGAAAATAAATAATAAATCTAGCCATAGACTCCGAAACAGCATCAAATAATGGGGACGGCATTGAAATGTGTCGTATACTAAACCAACTGTGCAAAAGTCCACTCACATAAAAAAAATTAAATGTTACAAACAAAAAGGGACAAATACTAAAAACAGACGAGGTCCAAAATTAAAGATGGGCAGAATACTTTAATGAACTATTAACTAGATCTCAACCTACACACACACATTCTATGAAATGACGAAAACATTCAACTAATAGTTACAACCTGCGAGAACTTCACATGGCGAAATCAAACAAGCTATAAAAAAGCTTAAAAACAAGAAAGCTAAAGGCTACAATAAAATCTGGGTGAAATGTTAAAGGCAGTAGATGATACCACGTTGAAACATCTACAGAAACTAATGAAAGATATATGAGTGAACCTACCACCCAAAAACAACAATAGAAACGGAATAATTTTCAAATTTCCAAAATCAGATCTAACAGATTATAACAACTGACGGGGAACAACTCAATTATCCATACCAGGCAAACTCTTATGTGGCATATTAATTAATGGTGAGTTTAAAAACAGCATTTGACAAACAACTCAAAGAACAAGCAGGTTTTCTCTCGCCTCGACCAAATTTTAACATTAAGAACTATCACAGATTGAGATAGTCAATACTAATAATACGCTTTCTGTACTTTCAAAAAAAAAGCTTTTGATAGCCTATACTATACTACAATCTGGTAAATATTGAAAATATATGGCTTTAACCAAATATATATCAACATAATGAAGGATTTCTACTCAGAAGCTTCGCTCTGTGTTAAAACTGAGACGATTCATAATGGTTTTCAGTTATATCCGGAGTAAAACAGGGCTGTGTCATGTCAATGCTATTTGGAGCAGCAATTAACTGGGCCATGCCTAAACTTTCACAAACTGTTATGGGGATTGCCGGGGTCAACAACAAGTCATTAGTAGCTCTTGACTTTGCATATATCACCTAGTGAGCACAACACATGCACACGCTCAAGAACGAATAACCAAACCATATAGATCTCATAACAAATAGGCTCACAGATTATTACAAAGAAAACCAAATTAATAGATTTTGCTAATACAACATGAGTTGTGAAATTAAATAATACAAAATTGACAGAGTCGAAAACTTTACCTACCTAGGCAGTAAAATATCCAATCATGGAGATGCTATAAAGGAAATAATGACATGCAGAGTCCTTGCAACTAGTGCCTTCAATAAAACTGTTATAATTTTGCGTAATTCCTGTACTAACCTATGGATGCGGAAGCTGGAAATCCACTCAAGTCATAGAAAAAAGACTAGATAGTATTGAGAAAAAATGTTTGCGGAAAATCCTGAACATAGATTGGAAAAACTTTGTCATAAATGAATCAATAAGACATATGCGTCAACTATTATTAGAAGACGACGTTGACAGTATTTATGCCATGTGATTAGATCAGACGAGAATAGAATTACACAGCAAGCTCTGTCATGGTATGCAACCGGAAAACGAAAACGTGGAAGGCCCAGAACAACACTAAGAAGAACAATAAAAAACTAGGCAATGATAATGGGTAATAACACCACCCAAGAACTACAAAAACTTGCAGCGAACCGCATGACATGGCTTCTGCCATATTGCCAATCTTGTCATCAAAGGAATAAACTAAGCCTATTTAGCTCAACGTATTAATGTGATTGATTGATTCTTGATAAGGAACAAGCGTCACAGCACTGGAGACATTCCCATTTATGCTCTGCTTGCCATTCCATCAGCGACCTAAAAGTCTATAAACTCAGTGTCCATGCAGTTGCTGATTGTGCGTGCTTCTGATCTTTCCGGAGAGGGAGCACTTTCTTCCGTCACCTTTAGTCCCTCCCTTTTCTACCACTCTCTGAATATGTACATTGTCTTGTTCATCCTCGTCTGTTCGTAGGTTATCCATAATTGCTCTAATTAATTCAATCATGTCTCTTCTTCTTAACTCAGTGCTATTTCCCAAGGCTTTATCAGCCAACACAGTAGCGCTTTCGTTTCTCCTGACCCCATCATGACATGGAAAGTAGATCCATGTACTACTCTACGCATTGTAGAAGAGTAACCCACATAGTTCTGATGATTTTTATCTTGCGTAGCATATTTTGAGAGTCCGATACAATCAGCATCTGTTGGTGGTTGCGTCGTCAGCCAAGTGAGAGCTACTGTCACAGCGTCTATTTCTTTTTGCATACTCCGTGTTGTAGTGGGGTATGCAGCTGACTTCTCAACGAATTTTTTGCCATTTTGGTAGGCCACGAAACTCCAACCACACCTGTTTGTTTCTTGTGTTACTGAACTGCCGATGTAAATTATTATATGGTGGTGATTCGAGTGCTTCAGGATGGGCTCTTGGATCATTCCCTATCTTCTGTTGGCAGCACAGAGAGTGCGACAATATCTTGGCAGCTGAATCACGACTGTTGTCAACAAACGTCTATCTTTGCCAAATGCCTCCCATTCAGTCTCTTCCAACTTCCTCAAGATCACAAACTCTGAGTAGAGTGTCTTCTGCTTCTGCTGTCCAAGACCTTCAACTCTTGATACGTCTTCCCATTGTGTTGTCTAGAGATTGGTGTAAAAGGTGATGATCATTGCTAACGACCTTGAAATATTCTTTAACCTGAGCTATTGTATGTCTTGCTTTGATGTTTTGTAGATCTCGGAGAAACCTTATGACCGCGATAGGTATATCTCTTGTGTATCATAGGACAGCTGCCATGACTTCGTTTTGAATTCTCTCCAGTATATCTTCCTGTGTTTGTGACTATAAGTAAATCGAGACCATAGTCTAACACAGATAATAGCACTGCCTGCGTAATCTGAAAAAGGGTTCGTTGCGGCATCTCTACAGATGCTATGATTTTAACTGCACTGACACCCTTCCTATATATGTGAATGCCATTATCTACATATTTTGCAAAAGAAAGATTTGTAACAAATTTGATACCTATATATTTCATAGTCTGCGCGCTGGCAATGTTTATGTCCATGCAGGTGGCTGCTGGTACTGTTTCTATGATATGTTGTTGTTCAGCGAGAACCAGACAATATTTGCCTTGGGGGGGGGGGGGATTGATGACTACCTTGTAGTCAATGCTCCAGAGCGACAAATGTTCCAGATTACTCTGGACGCCATCAATCATGTCTCTTCTGTTTCTGCCGTGCGTGTACAGCAAGAGGTCGCCCGTATATGTTAGTATCCTGCCGCGTCCAGCTTAGTGATGTTACGCTATTATGCATATGTAGACGTTCAATAGCACAGATGATAGTGGTTATCCCTATGGCAATCCCGGTGCTATAGTTCTGATATCTGATGAACAGGAACCCAATCTCAGAGCAGTCAGTCAGTCAGTTCCTCTTTTGCCAAGTTTGGAACATAGGGCGGGTGTCATAGTTCTCCATGCAAGTCGGTCAGTTGCCAAGGATTACAGGTCTTGCGCATTTATGCCTGTTGATTTTAATTCATTCATAAATGTTCTTCTGATCGTTCTTTTTCGTCTTTCCTGTTTTCTTTTCCGTCTAGTGTCCACGTGAAGACTTGTCGTGGAATTATGTCCTCCTTCATTCTAAGTATGTGGCCGCTGTATGTCGAGCGGCGTTTTCTGATGATGTTCATCACATATTCTTGTTTTGTCTCCTCTCTTAGTATGTCGTTTGATTTGAAGTCTTTCCAATTAGTATTTGTGATTTTTCTGAGGAGTCTATTCTCGCAGGTAACTAACTCCTTATCCATTATTGCGATAAATTTCCAATTTTCACATCCATATGTCAATAATGGAATCACACTTGCGTTGAATAGTCGCAGTTTGATGTGTTTACTTGCTTCTTCGATCTCCTAATGATTGATAGTTTGTTAAAGTCGTTGGAGGCGAGAACGATTCGAGTCTTGATTTCTGAGTAGGTATCACCGTCTTCGGTTATCTTGCTTCCCAAATATATGAACTTTGAAACGTTGTCTAGTTTATTGTCATCTAGTTTAATTGATACTGTCTTGCGGTTAAGTTCATGATTTTCCTTTTATGTGTTTTATTTGAAGGCTTATCTGTTGCGCAAGAAATTTGAGTAACAGGTATGGATATCGGAACCATTGCTATCCATCGAATTATCCATGAGACATGCTGAGTTCACTTAGCAAATGTATGAGATGACAGAAGCTGATTCTGTTGTATGCATCTTCCAGGTCGAACGAGGCGACAAATTTTTCTTCCTTTTCCTGAAAGCCCTTGTAGATGTCGTATGCGAGAATTGGCGCATTTTGGTCTCTTCGCGGTCTGTATGCACCTAGAGTGTCAGTAAGTAAGCCTCTATAATCCATATAGAATGCCAATCTTGTAGCGATGAACCTCTTGTAGCACCTTTTCGTAAACATTTTGTAGAGTGATGATACGATAAATTTTGATGTCATGATATATATATATATATATATATATATATATATATATATATATATATATATATGAATTCTGTTCTGAGGCTATGCTTATGCGACAATTTCTGCGACTATATGTACTCCGTCTCTCTGAACGAAGAGGAATGCCGTCTGCCGAGAGTGACAATACTTATACCATGTAACTCCGTAGCTTCATGTGATAATCCAAAGTGATCTCTGAAAAAAATCCACCTTATAAACAAGACGACACGAGCCGGATTCGAACCCGTGACCTTTTGAACACTAGGCGAACAGCTTAACCACTACGCCAGGGAGATCCCCTATAAATCAAATGCACAATGCAAAGGTTTTCCATAATTTCCTGACGATTTGTGGTGAGAAATAAAATTCCTAATGCAATGATTATCCAATATTTGTGTACTGTTTGAATGACAAGCAATCCCCATCATCAAAAACTAAACTAAAATTTTGGACGTTTCATTCCTGCACAAGTACTGGAGTTTATCCAAGGATGTTCTGAGAAATAAATCCCCAGTAGTTTCTGACGTGAAGATTAAACACCTGCTTTAAGGAATCTCGATAACTCCAAGTATTTTCTACATAAAATCGTATTTGATCTTTACATAAAATGTAGGATGTAATAAACTCTAAATTCCAAACTATTTCATTTAGGGTACATCAACTTCACTGGTACTTCAAATTGAGTGTTATATGTCATCCCTAAGATCCACGGAGAATTGTAGATGGGTCACACATGATAACGTTGACCAGTTCGAAATGTTACTAACCTGATATTTATGTCTTTGCCAGTTGTGTGATTTGGTTATCATGCCAGAATGTTCGTATATTTTTGTGTTTAAATTGATAGAAATAGGCAACTTAAGATAATACAATCAATTCATGGCTTTGTTGGTAGTATTATTTCTTCCGTAGCTGCTGTCACAACACAAATATGAAACAGTATACGGTACAGCGTTAAATTCTGTATACACTTAACAAGATCGCATATTTGCAATTTATTAGTCAAGCTGTTTGATTTACCTTTAACGTTGATTTTGTACACAGATTAGAAGCTTCCCACTTTTGCAAATTTGTAACTAAAGTCTGGACATAAATAACTTAACATATTTGGGACACCGGTCCTGCTACGTTATAAAAAAATATAGTTATGTAGGCACCACAAATTGAAATCCTAATTTGTTTAAAAATTATGTATTATGTCATCAGTCTATACGGCAGCAAATAAACAAACTTGCAGGTTATCAAGAAGCACTAATAGCAGTAGGAAAACGGCGTAAACGCTTACTTTCTTAAACTATTTTGCATGGAAAATTTGTGGATGGAAGGAGAAAAAGCGTATAAAAGATAATCCTGTATTTACAACATCTAAAATGGTTTTGGTACACCGAGTAGCTGATGACAGTTATATTTGAATGTTTTTTGTGCTGATGAGTCCAGTGTTGCATCTCTACGACCCTGACGGGTTGTTGGTCTTATTATTATTATAGTGTATTTTAACAAGCACTATTAACAAAACTGTTAAAATCAAGGGAGATTATATATCAATGTAAAGAACATGCGCATGAAATACCCACACAATACGGAACTTAATTACCCGACTTTAGAGTTCATGCTCAACTATGTTCCACCAATATCTAAAACATATAGTACTTAATTAAGGTGTTTCTTTCAATCTTCTTTTTTTGACCAATTCATGAGACAGGCAGGTTTGGAGAACATAGTCACAACAGGCAAAATTGAAGGCAACAGAGACAGAGGGCGACAACTTGAGCAAATATTGGACAGTTTGACAACCTGGCACCGAAAGGAAACAACAACGACAATGATACATAGTCCTATGGACAGAGAGTTGTGGAGAGACATGACCGGCTACACCAGCGGGCATGGCACCTTTTGATGATGACGGTACTCAATTACCTGACTATAGAGGCCATGCTCAACTATGATCCAACAATACCCACAACATAAGGTACTCAATTACCTGACTATAGAGGCCATGCTCAACTATGATCCAACAATACCCACAACATAAGGTACTCAATTACCTGACTATAGAGGCCATGCTCAACTATGATCCAACAATATCGTGTTAGGTTGTAACAGAAAGACCATATATTATGAAATAAAGAATAACAACCGGCACTTGTGATTAAATTTCATAAGCATAAACCAATTATCAATACACCAATTGATTACCAGACAATCAATTTTATAATCATGGATTATTTATTCTCTTCTTGCTTGTTTCTGGTAATTCGTTCATGATAATAAATCACACATGGCAGCAGTAAAGCTGAATACAAATAAAACGACATATACACAAGTAGATACACTTTCTGTAATTATTTTTACTTTTTTTTTCTTTTAGCAGACAAATATAATACCTGAAACTGCTAGGTTCGTCTGGATGTCGCTCCAACTGCCTGACCATGATGAAGACAATCCGCACGAGGAATATAATGTTTGTCTGGGATAGAATTAAGATATCATATACAACAACATAAACACACACTCGACAATATGGTATTCATTAACTAAGGATCGTCCATTCCAACCTGAATTATGTAGAAGTCAATATACCAATGGGCAACTGTGGACTTACCTTAGAGCGCCTAGGATTAAATGGCGCTTATATAGCATTATTGGAGATATGGATTTACATTTTAGTGGGCGCTGCGTCATACATTGTGGTTTACATATTTTTAACTATATACTTTTTTCACTCTTAAGAATGTTTTGGGTCAGTGCTTCTGATTGGTTGTTGGAAGCAGAACGAATTATTCAATTGTTAAGTGTACAATAATAATAATTTTTTTTTAAAGTTTCTTTTTAAAATGTGTTTTAAATATTGTTTTAATTGTTTTTAAAATGTTTAAAATAGTATTGTTTTTACATGTCATCAGATGTTTAAAAATTACCCGTTGTCGCGGATTATTTGGGGGTGTATTTTGATCCACTTCATTCTTAGAGTAAACAGAGTATAGTACGGTGTTTCTCATCTGTTGTCCCAAGCTGACACTTTGTTTCCCAATCTGCTAGGAACTGGCTTGCGTGTTTAAGATCAAAGAACGTATATGGTGTATATAACGGCTTAAATTGGTGGTTTTCATTTGTTAGTAAACTGGATTCCTGTTCGGCTGATGCAAGCTTCAATTCCAAGTTCAACTAGAAATAAGTTTAAATCCCCAACGGTTACTAGTTCGACCGAGCTTAAGTAAATTGGTACCAGATTTTCTGGGAAAGTAAAGACGGCGGATTTCATGCTGATCACCTCATTCCCAGGTATGCCGGGTCATTGATAAATACAGGTCATATTAAAAAACAACACAATATTCTCCAATACGCTTCTATAGCGTGAAAAATGTAAAACTTTACTTGTTTATTTTATTGATTCTCTGTGGAACTAACCTATCAGAGTCTTGGTGACGGGATTAGCTGATCCATGATCTACTCTATTTTTGATGGTCAAAAAGCTCTGATACAGCTAAATTAGACGCAGATCCCCAATTGAAAGAAACGTGTCTCACCATTGAAGGACACATTAAATTACCAGGTTGAGGATTTGCAGACCTGCCACTAAGGGCACGTGGACCGCCCAGGTACGACCACAGACCACTACTTTGAGACAAACTGCTGTAATAGCCGATATACTCCAGCTGGTATCACACTAGGGAAATAATGGAAATTCACAAATACGAGGTTACTATCGTGGCAATCCGGTCTACCTTTCAACGTATTCTATAATTTGCCCCTCTCTGAAACTCTGTATAATTGTGCGAAGTCACTGACTGCCTGCTGTTTCTCAGATACAAAATGGCTAACGTAAACGTACGTTTGATAGTTTATTAGAGTTGTAGTAAGTCTGTTACAATAGCGAAGATTGCTCCCGGATACATGATGCATACAGTCATGTCTGAATCTACATACATTGGAATACCATTGCCATGTCCTCGGGAAAGTTCGATGACCAGTCAAATGGAAGTTACAAACATGGATACTATGATCAAGTCCAACTCCTGTTGCTCCAATTAGTGCCTACATGTGTGGTTATTTACCTAGTCTATGTTTATCAGTTACCTTTTATCATTAATTAATGTAAATACACTTACATTTAGGGGTTGGGTTAGTACTAGTTATGTAAAATATAACTAACTCTAACCCCTAACCATAACCCTAAAATTCATATTTCAATTAATCATTGTTTATTTATTGATATACTATTTAGATCAATAAACCACACACTACGTGGATAGGCACTAACTGAGAAAGAAGAACGAAAACGTAAGTTTGACTGCGACCATAGTACCTAAACATGATATGCCCTCTTTCACACTCCAAGCTTCACGTAATGCATGTATTACCGCTCGTTCAACAACCTCTTTCGCCCTGCCAAGTCACGACTCCTCCTTCAGTAATATTTACTTTTCAGTCTGCCTTCATGGAATATGGTATAAATGGTATATCATTGAAACATTTATGCTATGGAAATCATTGAAAAGTATCCCATTAATGGGTTTGAAATGGAACACAGTGATGTCAATTTTACTGGAGCAAAAGATACCCTTTTCTAAATAGAACAAGGCATTTTAAACCGTATCATAGCTCAGAGGTATAGATAGCAGGTTGCCCATACGTCCGAATATATATTTGGCTGGATATATCCGGGATATGGCAACTAAATTTTGTGTTCGTTCAGCCATTTAAAATGAGTTTTAACTTGACCTTTCAACAAACATACCCCTCTTCCATCCCTTATTGTTTAAAGTCGAAAAATTGTCGAAAATTTGAAAATGTGGCTCGCTGAAATAAAAAAAAAGTATCACGACCACGTGTATTTCCGTAGTCTGATTTGAGACAAGAATCCCGAAATTTAAAGGTGTCACTTGTAGCGGTCGCCGGGCTTTCAAATCTAGCACATCAGAAACATACATCTTCATCAATCTAATGAGATTTGATCGCTTTCACTGGATTACATTGTTAGAGACGCCATCATAGAGTAGTGTTATATCATCCATCAAATTTTTAATAACATAATATGTAAAAACAGACATAATAGATATCGATGTTTTAGTTGCTAATTTTGGAGAAAGCTGCACAGGAGAAGAGTAGAGGCAGAGAGCAAAAAAGAAGAAGAGGAGGAAATTTAAATTGTGTTGGAAGAAGAAAAGTAAATATCGACGACTTATCATGATGATGTCAAAATGATGAAGGAACTATATCATTTTACACTTATAATGGAATTCATGTCAGGCAACGATTGCGCTGTTAGTTATATGGAGTGAAAAACGACCTCAGTCGATCCAGTTACATGGAAATGTGTTGGTTAATTTACTATCTTTTGTAAAGTCAATATATGTCGTGATCGCTTCAGAGTACGGATTGATACTAATCAGGCAGTTTCTAGTGACCAATGGTTAGATATATGAGCGACAATGGGTTAACCATATGGATATAAAACTGATTCAAGCGCAAGGATCTAAACCTATTTCTTGATTCCTGATTCTTGATTAGAAACTGGCTTCACAGCACGCAGGACATTCCCATAAGTGCTCCGCCCTCCGCTACAGCAGCCATCCCAGTGTATGTAGACTCATAGTCAAGTGTTGATTGTGTGATATTCGGGACTTTCAAAAAAAATTACTTTTCCTTCCCTCACCTCTAGATGCTCCCATTTCTAACATTCTCTGTATGTGTACGTTCTCAACCTCATTGACATCATCTGCATCTTGAAATGAATTTATTACTGCCTTATTAAGTCTGCTTTATCTATTCTTAGCAATGTGCCGTCTATCGCCGCATTGCCTGCCAATTAGTCGTCTCTTTCGTTTCCTCTGACCCCAGCATGACCAGGGCAGTATATCCATGTAATGCTCTGGACAACTGAGTTGTTCAATAAGCCCCACCATTCTTTTCTTAGCATGAACATTTCTATCTTGCGCAACATGCTTTGAGAGTCTGTGAGTATTACCGCGTGTGTTGATGTATCAGTAATCAACCAATTAAGAGCTGCTGTAACTCCCTCTATCTCCATCCTCATGCTCGATGTGACAGTAGAATATGATGAAGTTTTCTCAACCAATTTCACGCCATTTCTGTAGGCAACAAAACCCCAACCACTTTTATTTGTGTTTCTGTTAACGGAGCCATCTGTGTATATAATTATGTCTTGTGGTTTGGAGTGTAGTTGGGCAAGTTCGTGCACTGTATCCTGAGCCCTGACTTCCGCCCATTTTCGACACGCTTTATCTAGTTGTATTATTACTTTAGTTAGTGATTTCTTCACAGTTTCTACATCCACCTATTCACTGCCCTTTCCTATTTCGTCTAATTCACATACTCTTCGCAATGTGTCTTCAGCCTCTGCTATCCACGATCTGCCACGCTTGATTCATTTTCCCTTTGACTCATCTAGACGATGGTGTAATGGGTGGTGGTTGTATTCTGTCACTTTAAAGTACGACCTAACTTGTGCTACCTGATGTCGCACTCTAATGCTGGGGAGATCAAACAGAAATCTCATAGCAGAGATGGGTGTATCTCTAATACACGCCAGTACTGCTCTCCAATCTATCGACTTGTATCTGTGACAAAGTTAGTAGGCCGAGGCCATAATCTATTACACATAGCACCATCACTTGCAGAAGCAGAAAAAGTGCCCATTGCTACATGTCGAAGGTCGCCATAACCTTGATAACACTGATCCCTCTTTTAGCCTTCGGAATCTTATCTGTGACGTGCTTGTTAAATTAGGGACTTCTATCAACGATTATCCCAAGATATTTAAGATCATGTTCTCTTTCAATGAATTAGTCCATGCAGCTGACAGCTGTCAGTGTGTCATTGACCATATTATTATTTAAGGAGTACCAGACGACCTTTGCTTTCGAGGAATTGATCACATCGTTGTATGTTCTGCACCATATCGACAATTGATCTAGTCCACACTGTACATTGTCAGCAATATCTGTTCTGTTCCTGCCCATGTTGTATAGTAGGATTTCATCAGCGTATGATAGAACTCTACAATTGCTGGGAGTTTGCAATTGAGCAATTCTCAATGTATACACATTAAACAGTACTGGGGACAGAGGAGAACCTTGTGGCAGACCAGGTGCTATTGTTCTGATCTCAGACGTCCAGGATCTACATCTCACAGCGACTTTACATGGGTGTAACTAACTCTATTGTATGCATCTTCCAGATCTAATCCTGTGTTCGTCTGTGGTCATATTGATAGCGACTCAGACAGTGGTACACTTTCAAGCAGTGGTGACCGTAGACATCATTCAAATGAGGCAAAATCACTATAGCTAAAGATGCTGGTTTATGGTTACAAACTAAATAAAATATGCTACCACTTTTTATTGACAAATAGGGATAGTACGTTGTGCGAGGGAACTAACAAATCTATTGCGTATTACACACTGGCCTACTAGCGAAATGGCAGATGATACCCCCTGTTCTGTGAAATTGTTAAAATACTGAACATATGTACTACTACCAAAGTTGGATGTGTCACGTCATCAAATAAAATATAAAGTAATGCACATACTCCCTTTGAACTACAGCGTGCTGATAATCTAGTAGAACTATTGTATTTCTAGATAAAATATCCAACAAAGTTTGAAAACGAAAGCTGTTACACAAATCCAGACTGTTATTGTAAAGTTTTTGTATTTCCCTCATGTGGGTGATGATGATGATGACGAAATAATCACTTTAGCTGTGAGCAGGTAGCTCTTGACAGCCCATAGTCTGTCTGACAAAAGCCCATATCTTTCTTAGGTGATATGTTGTAATGCTGATTTGTTGACCAAGTAATGCAAATAAATTCAAGTAGGAAGCTTGAAGACAAACGAAAAATATTCCTACAGCTCACCGGAACCGAACCAGGTCCGTTCTAGGTACTGCTAGATTCTAGATTCCTACTTGAATTTATTTGTATAAGCTATTATTTGAAGTGGCGTTGTGCTGTCTCTATGGTATTTAGGTTTGCAAGAGGGCCGTAAGATCCTAGTAGTGCGAATATATATGTTCTGTATTTATGTTACTGAGGATGCTTCAATACTTGAGCGGGATGTTTGTTGTTGGTGTTGTGGTAATTGTCTAGATTGGTCCGTTCTCAGTAACTTGAGTATATAGGTTGAATGTCTTGACGAGATCACATCTTTTTGGGGGATGTGGTTGGTCAGGTGCGGGAAACCTGTTTACTTGAGCTACAAGGCGATTCAATACCGCTAGAACAGACCTAGTTCGGTTTTCGTCAGCTGTAGGAATTGACCATGTAATGGTATATCTAGCATTCACTGTTACCTAAAGTCCACCATAAAAAAGACACAGTTGCAATTTCCACTTGCCTGCATCTCCTCGTCATCAATGGGGATTATTCGCTAGAAGACAAATGTAACAAATTGTGACAAGTTATTGAAATGATTTGTCACACATGACAGGTTGTCAGCTTGTCGCTTACCCTTCCTAAGTCACCTCCTACGACATGCCTAGAAAAAAAAACAGTGGCCATATTATTTTCACCCTAAACTAACAGTTCATGCCCCTTTAATGTGTAGAACGGATAACAAGGATGATTGATGTGTTTTGTGGATGTAATATTTCAGGCACGACATTTTTGAATATTACATTTCAACTTAGAGAGTAATATTTTGTCCGGCACATATCCTAGCGCAAGATGTAACATGACAACAAATATAAAATGAAGACAAAGGCAACCCACCACAAGTGCAATACAACTTGGTGCATTGATTATCCATTCATAATCGCCTGCGTTGATCGCCCAGCATCTGGAAACAAATTAAGCACAAACATATGTTTTAATGTTGCTTCGTAGATAATTAATGAGAGAGAGTGAGTGAGTGAGTGAGTGAGTGAGAGAGAGTGTGAGAGAGAGAAAGGCAAAAAGTAAGACGCAATGAGTATGAGAAATAGTCAAATAAAAGAGAGAAAATCGCTTACAATTATAAACAAATACATGCGTAGGAGTCTTCATCATTGTTCTCCAGCCGTGGTCTTAAGCTGATATGAATTTCATCAATGAACTAAACTGGAGTCACCAGCCCAGAGACAGGACCGTAGAGCTTATCTGTCAGAACTATTTCAGAAGGCCATAGATTGGTGGTGTGGTAAAGTGGACAGTAATGCAAAATGTGTTTCCTGTGATGGTCCATGGTCCTTAGGGAGCTATTGCCGTGTTGTGAACGCCATAACAAACAGATAGATAAATAATCTTTCAGCAATGAGTGTTTCTGCATGATAGATTCGGGAGACATATATATATATATATATATATACATATATATTGTAAACGTATGTAAACGTATAGAGGGTGTATGAAAAGTAAAGAGAGTATATAATATATATATATATATATATATATATATTACAGTAAATACAATTTCCATGCAGATGCATGGACACACGTGCATACTAACATGGTATATATAATATATATATATATATATATGTATATATGTATAAAATGAAGGTTGGACTCTAAATGCGTGCGCGCGCGCGTGCGTGTGTGTGTGTGGGTGTGCGTATGGGTGTGTGTGTACCTCCGAAATAATGGACGCGACAAATTCCACAATATACTTTGCATAACGAGGGCCTTTGGCGCTTCACCATCGGTATCAGAAACAATGAAGAACTAAGACAAACTTCAATAAAACACGAGACATGGAAATCTATGACATTCGCCCTATGTGCCGTCTTTGTCACTAGAGGAATTAATAATTAACCTTAAAAACGACATTTGAAGCGACTGCTGCAATAAATCTGTTAAATCTAAATAATTAATCATAAATCTGTAATGTAGTTATGGAATAACGCACTTAATGCAAAATATGAAGTCTATACTCTCAGTAATTACGTAGAAAATAGAGAATATCGTTGGAAAACTATTTATAAACGCACTAAAGCATTTGATCAAACGGTTCTTTTGCTGTATTCTTCGACTTTTCGCTGTACTTTTCGAAACTAAGCTATTAAGATCAAACGTTAGATTGTCCTACGACCACTTCTGGTTAGAAATTGATTAAAATGTTTAAACACATCCAAGAGATACTTATTTTGTTTGATGTCATTATTAATGTTGTCAAACTGAACATATCTTATGTAGATGTTAAACTCGACGAGGTTTGCAATCAGTGTATTAAAACGAAAATAAATGAGATTGTTGACAAATCTTTGTAGAATGTTTCACTTTCTCATGTCTGGTTGTGTGACTTTCTAATGTCTGGTTGTGTGACTTTCTAATGTCTGGTTTTGTGACTTTCTAATGTCTGGTTTTGTGACTTTCTAATGTCTGTTTCTGTGATTGTGATAAGCACACAGTATGATGTTCTACTCATATTTTGCAAGCAAATAACATCACGTGCTGTAATCTATACGGAAATTTCAGCTCTATCATCATCACCGGCGCAAACAGCACCTCCACAATCATCACCGTCATCACTACCACAACTATGGCTATCGAAATCTTCATCTTCATTATCACCACTGCCATCATCACATCACCATCGCCATCAAAATAATAGTAATAATAAAAATAATAATAATAATAATAATTATCACAGTCATCACAGTATCATCATCCGCAGTTAAGCTCGCCATTATTAGCACCAGCTTCGCCATCAACATTATCATTATAAACATCATCATCATATTGCTTGTTTGTTTAATGAGGATTACAGCCTCAAGTCGGGGCACGACCCTTTCAACATAACACGATAGCGTTAGTTATATCTGATCATGTTATCTTCATTCTGTGTTTTCTCACGGAGTTCTAGAATGCATGCTGATATCAATATTATCGGGTATCCATGTATCATATGCTAGTCGTCTCCATGTAGTACATTATCTCACAGAGAGGACAATGCCAATTAATCACATCCCCATGATATCTGCAGTAGTTGCTAGGGTGTTACTAAATATGGCAAATCAATTGTGAAGTAATCAATATGCGCTGTCACGTGTATAGTTGAATCGGTTAAAAGTAACTTGCTCCGATTTCTAGTGTATAAGTGAGTGATGCACGGTAATTATACCTAGAAAACCTATATGAGTGAGTTACACACGGTAATCATACTTTGAAAATAAGACTCATGTATGAGTGAGTTACTCAGGGTAATCATGCCTTGAAAATATGACGTGCGTATGAATGTGTTACTCAGGGTAATCATACCTTGAAAATAGGACTCCTGTATGAGTGCGTTACTCAGGGTAATCATGTCTTGAGAATAGGACTCCTGTATGAGTGAGTTACTCAGGGTAATCATGTCTTGAAAATATGACTCCTGTATGAGTGAGTTACTCAGGGTAATCATGACGTGAAAATAAGACTCCTGTATGAGTGAGTTACTCAGGGTAATCATGACTTGAAAATAAGACTCGTGTATGAGTGAGTTACTCAGGGTAATCATGACTTGAAAAGAAGACTCCTGTATGAGTGAGTTACTCAGAGTAATCATGACTTGAAAATAAGAAAGGCTCAAACTCCATCATTCGTGCACGAAATTTAAGTAACGTTAAAAAAATACAACAAGATCGCAGAAGACGATTGGAACCTAAGTACATAGTCGGTGCTTCCGATTACTACATTGCTACCCCGACATACAAACCATATGTTTAATAATAGTACAACATTAATGATCCGTTATACAAACACTGAATCTAATGATAAACACAATTAACCACCTACCATAAAAACGTAATCTAGTAATAAACAACATTGGTTATCCATAATTTAAACAGCAAGTATAATGATAACCACCATTAATGTTCTGCCATACAAACATTGTCGTCCTGTGACAATGTTTGTATGTCCATTGCAGTCAACCTTCGTTGTGGAGACGGCACTTGATGATGATGATGGCATATTCTCTCCAGAACTTTGTCTTCCCAATGAACTCCCTGAAGCAATCGTCTTTGAGCCATGCGGCTAGCACTTTCCAATGACATGTTATGTTATCTTTAATTCGTCAGTCTATCATGTTCTTGGTTTGCCCAGGTGTTCTTCCCTCCGTTATTTGTCTAATAGGTGTGTCTCTTTATATGACCTTCCAGGTGTAGTTTTCGTTTTGTTATTGTGTTTAGTAACCAACAATCTGGCATCTTGAATGTTTTTATAATATTTGAGTTTCTATTTCTTTCCTTCCATAATATTATACGTATCTTTCTGTAGCATTTCATATCAAAGCATTGTTCTTCTTTGCCGACATTTTACTTCGGGTCCATGTTTCACAGCTGTATGTTGCAACCGAAAAAATAAAAGTTCTTAGTATTAACAGTTAATTTCTATTTTGTTGTTTTTCATGTTTTTCAAACGAATCATTTTACAATATACCATTGCCAATTCCTTCCTTATCTCTGCCATGCAGTCCTCCTGCACCGTTGAATATTCTAATTTATCCACACACTCTATCAATGTATTGTCTATTCTGGATTTTGGTTTTTCTGTTGTTATAACTGTTCACATGATTTTTGTTTGAAAAACATTGACTTATAGCAGGTATTGATGATCAACTATACCGATATTGTATGTTTAATATTTATTGTAAGTTAATCCGCTGTGTTGACGTACATTGATGTACATTGACGTCATTAAACACAGTTAATAAAATAATGGGAAACATCATTGATGGCCCGACAAACAAACCCTCTGTCCAATCACATATATCATTGATGCTCCAACATACAACACTGAGTCCAATTATACACATCATTGATGATCCCATATAACGAGAGTCATATGATAAAAAATATTAATGTCCGTTACACATACGGAAACACATGACACACTGGGATAATACTTACTCCCACTCCAGATCTGATCTTATGATTTATTCAGAATGCTTCACCATGAACTCTGAGAGCGGGTTATCATCACTGGACAAGCTCATATTTATCATCAGCGTACATCGGACACACTTTGTCATCAGCGTACACCGAATGCATTCATAGTTATCATCAGCAAACACCAGGAACATTCAGTTGCCATCAGCAAACACAAGACACATTCAGTTATCATCAGCGTACACCAGCCAAATTCAGTTATCATCAGCAAACACCAGCTACATTCAGTTATCATCAGCAAACACCAGGCACATTCAGTTGTCATCAGCAAACACCAGACACATTCAGTTATCATCAGCGTACACCGGACACATTCAGTTATCATCAGTGTACACCGGACACATTCAGTTATCATCAGCGTACATCAGACACATTCAGTTATCATCAGCAAACACCAGACACATTCAGTTATCATCAGCGTACATCGGACACATTCAGTTATCATCAGTGTACACCAGACACATTCAGTTATCATCAGCGTACACCAGAAACATTCAGTTATCATCAGCGTACACCGGGTACATTCAGTTATCATCAGCAAACACCAGACACATTCAGTTATAATCAGCGTACACCGGCACATTCAATTATCATCAGCGTACACCGGCACATTCAGTTATCATCAGCAAACACCAGACACATTCAGTTATCATCAGCGTACACCGGCACATTCAGTTATCATCAGCGTACACCGGATACATTCAGTTATCATCAGCAAACACCAGACACATTCAGTTATCATCAGTGTACACAGACACATTCAGTTATCATCAGCGTACACCGGCACATTCAGTTATCATCAGCGTACACCGGACACATTCAGTTATTATCAACGTTCTCCAGACACATTCAGTTATCATCAGTGTACACCGGAAACATTCAGTTATCATCAGCTTACATCAGACACATTCAGTTATCATCAGCAAACACCAGACACATTCAGTTATCATCAGCGTACAGCGGACACATTCAGTTATCATCATTGTACACCAGACACATTCAGTTATCATCAGCGTACACCAGACACATTCAGTTATCATCAGCGTACATCAGACACATTTAGTTATCATTAGCGTACACCGGATACGTTCAGTTATCATCAGCAAACATCAGACACATTCAGTTATCATCAGCAAACATCAGACACATTCAGTTATCATCAGCGTACACCGGTCCATTCAGTTATCATCAGCGTACACCGGCACATTCAGTTATCATCAGCGTACACCAGACACATTCAGTTATCATTTTATAAGTTATATTCAGTTATATATATATATAAAGAAATCATGGACATCCTTTCTTAATTATGTGTTTCATCTTTAGCCCCCCCCCTAAAATAAAAATGCGGACAACCCGTCGGAAAACATTGCATAATTCTGTTTAACATATAGAAGAATTTTCAAATTCAAACAATTTAAATTCTGTATAAAAACCATATATTGCTTATGTCAGTCTTTATAAAATTACCCGCCTCCTTGTCGATAACTATCTCACATTTGTAGAACTCCCCGACCTTCACTTAGTTGTTGATTTCATACGTCATTTATGGACAGTCCCTATTATCATCATCATCAGGTGCCATGCCGGGTGGCGTAGGCGGTCATGGCTCTCCACAGCTCTCTGTCCACAGTATTATGTATCAAAGTCGTTGTTGTTTCTTTGCCGTGCCAGGTTGTCAAAGTCCCTATTATACAACTGTTAATGAATGTGTGTAGCTATCGGACAATGTTCAATTCTCAGTCTATCAGAGATTTAACATTATATAACGTGTGTTATGTTATATTATTATAAAAATAACTAAAGCATATTATGTTTAATACATTACTGTTAAATTCTTTTGGAATTTGTAGACTAACTACGCTATTGTGAGACACTAAATACTCTGTTGTGAGACAATCTAAATACGCTTTTGTAAGACACTCCATTACGCTGTTGTGAGAACTATCTACTATCTACGTTGTTGTGAGACACTCTACTTAACTACGCTGTTGTGAGACACTCTATTAATAACGCTGCTGTGAGACACATCTACTATCTACGCTGTTGTGATACATTCTGATATACTCAAATATTTGCGCAACAGATAGGCCTTCAAATAAACACACATAAAACGAAAATCATGACCTTTACCGGCCTGACAGAATCAAGTAAACTATATGACAATATAATAGACAACGTTTCAGATTTCGTATATTTTGGGAAACAAGATAACAGCAGATGGTGATACCAACACAGAAATCAAGACTCGAATCTCTCTCGCCTCCAACGCCTTTAAAAGAAAACTCTCAAACATTTGGAGATCGAAGATCGCAAGTAAACACATCAAACTCCTACTATTCAATGCAAGTGTGATTTCATCATTGAAATATGGATGTGAAAGTTGGAAATCTACCGCAATAATGGATAAGAAGTTAGTTGCCTTCGAGAATAGATGCCTAAGAAAAATCACAAATACTAATTGGAAAGACTTCAAATCAAACGACATACTAAGAGGGGAGACAAAACAAGAATATGTGACGAACATCATCAGACAACGCCGCTGGACATACATCGGCCACATACTTAGAATAAAGGGAGACAGATTTCCACGACAAGTCTTCATGTGGACACCAGGCGTGGAAAGAAAACAGGGAAGACAAAAAACAATGACCAGAATAACTGTTACGAATGAATTAAAATCAACAGGCATAAATGCACAAGACCTGCAATCCCTGGCAACTGACCGACAGGCATGGAGAACTATGACATCCGACCTATGTTCCAAACTTTGCAATAGATGAACTGACTGACTGTTAGTACATTCTACCAACTACGTTGTTGAGACAAATGTATTAACTGCGCAGTTGCGAGAAACATGGATTAACTACGTTGTTGTTAACTGCACTCTACTAACTACATTGTTGTGAGACACTCTACCATCTACGCTGTTGTGATACACATCTACAAACTACGTCGATATGCGACAAATATACTAACTAAGCTGTTGTGAGACACATCTACTAACTACCTACGCTCTTTTAAGACACATCTACAAACCACGCTCTTGTGAGACACATCTACAAACTACGCTCTTGTATGACACATCTTCAAACTACGCTCGTGTGTGACACATCTACAAACTACGCTCTTGTGTGACGCATCTATAAATTACGCTCTTGTGTGACACATCTACAAACAACGTTCTTGTGTGTACATCTACAAAAACTACGCTCTTGTATGACACATCTACAAACTACGCTCTTGTGTGACACATCTACAAACTACGCTCGTGTGTGACACATCTACAAACTACGCTCTTGTGTGACACATCTACAAACTACGCTTTGCAAGACATATCTACAAACTACGCTCTTGTATGACACATCTACAAACTACGCTCATGTGTGACACATCTACAAACTACGCTCTTGTGTGACACATCTATAAACTACGCTCTTGTGTGACATATCTACAAACTACGATCTTGTGTGACACATCTACAAAAACTATGCTCTTGTGTGACACATATACTAAGCTGTTGTGAGACAAAACTACTAACTAAGCTCTTGTAAGACACATCTACTAACTACGCTCTTGTGAGACACATCTACTAACTATGCTGTTGTGAGACACATCTACCAATTACGCTGTTGTGAGACACATCTACTGACTATGTTGTTCTGAGACATATCTACTGACTATGTTGTTGTGAGACACATCTACTGACTATGTTGTTGTGAGACACATCTACTGGCTATGTTGTTGTGAGACACATCTACTGACTATGTTGTTCTGAGATATGTACAAACTAAGTTGTCAGACATATACTAAAGACGCTGCCATCGGTACGGTGCCATATATTTTTTAAAAAAAAAACAACAATTAGTGTCCTTGTCGATCAAGAAAGTAATGATTATTTCTTCACGGGCTGATTTGTCTAGTTTAGATGGTGTCCTTATCTTATTTTAGCATCAACAAAAACACGCGGTTTCAATCACTCGTTGAATCGAAACACACACAAAATGAAAATAAGGAAAGAGGCAACAATATCATTTTGAAAGCAGATACATTGTGATATAGTTGCGTACATATTCACTTTCAAAACATTACTATTTCACCGTCACATATTCTTGTTTATTTTGATCACAAATCCTCTTATTCTCTGCATGGCTTTGTGGTTCGACGTGGTGAAATATCCCTCGCGATGCTATCAGTTGCTAATGTCTCTACATCGCATTAGACAAATTAATGATGAGGATACCGTGAGAAACAAGTATGAGAGGCAACATCATTAATCGAACTATGGGATTGCAGTAAATGCTCTGTGTTCCAATCTGACATAGCCGTATCACGGTAATGATATATATTCTAAATACAATAATTCACTTTTCAAGTACAGTAACTGGTGATTTGATTTCTGGATAGTGATAACTGCTTGCAGTTATCTGCTCTTGTTGTTGACGTGTATTAGAAGTAACACAGAACATGCAAATAACACATTACGCATTAGATATGTTTCTTATCGTCTTCGCAGACAAAGGTCACATGTCCATAGATGTACAGATTTCCGTTTTAATGAATCTCTCAGGGTATAGCAGCTGATGGTTCCGGTTCTCGTTGGTTCAGTGTTCTTTTTGAAATGTATTTAGGTTTTCTCTAAGACCACATCTAAAGTCCCAATTTCACACTTTCTCGATATTGACTCATGCTCATGTATCCCAATATCCTCCTATCGCGCGGACTCAGGAAGAGCATCGAGTAGATTTGTTCGACCCATAGACTGACTATCTGTTATTGTGGCAAGGCTAACTAATTTTTTTGGGCTCACTTGTCGCTCTTCACGCTTGCGTATACGGGCTCAAAGATGAGTGATTTTCCGCGATGAGATACAATAATTCATGCAGGCATTAACACGTACATAACGTACACACTCAGTCGTCTTGTCTTTGCTTTGCCACTGAGACTATGTATGAAGGGGTGAGATAGTGAAGGTGACAATATTGCGACACTCCTTTTCACTTTAATCTAATTTCACAGAACACATCATGGCATTACACTACATCTTTATTAATTCCATGCTCATCCTTGCTTGCGAAGGAGGAGCTTATGTGAACTTAGGAGATTTATATGTGAACTTAAACACATTTGTAAACATATGAATGTGTTCGTCCGTCGGAGTTAGCGATGACCATTTCAGCACAAAGTGGATGGTAATGAAGGTGGTAGTGACTGATGTGTATCCTGCTGGGAATAACAAATATTATGGGTTTCTAGATTGTTTTAGACACTCTAGATATGCATGGGAGTATTCTGTGTGATATTGAGCAGGTCTTACTTTTCTTCTCGCACATTTTTGTTGAACATCATTGTGTTTAAGGCTCTTTGTTGCTGATTCTGATTCTTGTCACCTCTGATTCTGCAAATGCCAGTAGAATCAGTCTTGAGGAATATTCTCCCATGAATCTGTGTCTATGCTAAAGAAATTAAGTGCTGCCTTAAGCATGTCTTTAAAACGCTTCGTCTGTCTTCAGACCTTGCGGGAGTCAGTGTGGAATTCTCCATAGTTTATTTTGCAGACGAAGAACTTTAATGCGGGCTAGATTGTTTGTAATTAAAGCTATCCTTATGAATGATGATAGTTCATTTATTACTGTCATTGAAATTTGTTTAAAGTGGAGAAGAATTGCGCCATTAATCGAGAACATTATATATTTCCAATCCAATCGTGTTCCAGCAGCAAGATAAACCAAGATAAATGTTGATGCACAACACCCAGTGCATGGACAGAGTAAATCCATTAGCGTTTCACAATGCTGTGCTGGAAAGTGTCTTCTAGCCCGTTGGATATCAAATTTTTCATCTGTGCTATCCGCCATATCCGGGCATCGCATGATCGGGCAGGCACGCACTGTATTAACCACACGACTGGGGGCCCCTCAGTTATCATCCCTTTGTTGGGCCGGCCTATCAAATACGATACCAGTCAGTAGCCGCTGCTTCAGTCTGAGATTTACTTAGAATTGAATGTTGGAGCTGAGTGCAAGGTGGGTACAAAATAAGACAATAACTACTTCGATGAAAATATCATGAGATGGGCAGAACATAACAATTAAGAAGACAGAGGATGTTGGATTTTCGTTGCAGTCAACCTTCTATGTGGAGAAGATACTTGATTATGAGGAAAACATCACTAATGTTTTACCTTCATCAAAATCGCTATTGGCATACAAGTAATTATGCATGTTTATATCTTCATATCAATGAACATAATGTGCGTCAGTGACTCTGAGACCCATAACGAATTGTGATATTTCCATTCATGACAGCCAGCAGCAATATAATTCATTAGATGCCGTACTTGGAAATGGATGGATGTGTGTTCTTTAATATCAAAACGTATGATGCACTCTCACAGGTTTGAAAGAATATTGGTCATAATGCATGCTTTATATGCTCTTAGAGGGAGTTGGAAAGCGTTTTAGTAGTACTCAGTACGAAAATGCAAGCGTCACTACAATCCGATGATTCCAATCATAAAGAGACAATAATTCAGAACTTGATACCTCTTTTGTCTTACACACTTCTGTGTCTGAAGATCCCGAGGTGTTCAGAGTAACAAGTAGTTGGTTGACGGAGGGGAACGAGCCCAGTGAAAAATGTCTTGGTTGAAATATCATGTAACATAACATACATAGAAAATTGCCCTTCGCATTTATGTAATATATATTTTCTGACTACATACCCAGGCAAGTTGAAAATCCACATAAATTAAAGTAGAAACAATACCAAGACATACATTATTATTTGTACTAACGATGAGGCGTCTATGACACTAAATAAATTACTGACTAATGAAAAAGCCAACGGACTAATCGACGATCCAACTAACAAACCAATCAACCAAACAACGTATATACGGACTACCAAACACACATATCAACATACAAGCAATCAAACAACTAAACAGACAACCAGTTAAGCATCCAATGAAATTCAACTTGCTAGCCAATTGACCATTCAGCAAACAAACTAAAGAGCCAATCGATTAACTATCCAACCAATCATTCAGATTGAACCTCAACACTAAAAACAAACAAACGCAGTACTAACCAAATAACCATCGGACCACTGAACCTAAATCAAAACAACCAAGCTTCCAAAGAAATAATAGCTCACTAACAAATTAGTTAGACACACAACAACTAACCGACGATCCAGTATTAAAAAAAAGACAGTACACAAATTCTAGCCTAATTCAACTATCATGAATTCGCACATTAGCTCTTCTTCTGCTGTGTTCATTCTCAAACTCCTACAGACTAGCGTGATGTAGTCCGGAGAACAGAATGCTTTATGCCATGGTTAATAGGCGCAACTGTGATATCTACACCTCGTCTCAGAAATTCGATTTCATCTACTCTTTTACAAACCTTTGACACTCTACGGGATGGGGTAGTCAATTCCACCAAAAAATCTCCTTAGTCGCCTCGTAGTAGGTAATAATGTTGCTATTTTTTCGCTTCCATTCCAGCTTCAAAATCATACACGTGAAATTTACCGTGACCAATGAACAGTATGAGATATGTGGGCCCCTTCGGAAACAGCCTTCATCTTTTCATTCAGAAAAGTGCCTCATTTCCCTTTGATTTACGATAGCTGTCGACACAAAATGATCATTGAAAATCATGGCAAATGTCACAATCAATCACTTTAGAAAGCTGTTTTTCAATAAATCAGGGCGAGGAGTCTTATATTGATGATCGGTCACACAAAAAACCCGTACTTAAAGTACAGTAGCCTTTGACTTCGTAAAGCCTAGTTTAGTTGGTCACGCTTGAAATAACACCACCTGTTGCCTCTCATTAAATAAGTGTGTGGGGTACAATTCATCAATTATATTCATGATTTTATATAAACCTGTATACTTCTATTAGCATGATTACTCTCTCAAACTATCTAATGGAGTCATTGAATATCTTTACACCAGCTGTTTCAGTTAAATCAGTGTTTCCAAACCATTTTTTTAACAAAACCCCTACTTAAGTCTTTCTAAAATTGTTGATGCCCCCTCCCCCATGTAACATATACATATTTTTTTGTATTAAAAATTGAATTATTCCCTAAATGACGAATAATTACAAATTGTTCAAGACACAAAACTGTAGGAAGAAATCACCAGGAAATTATTAAGAATATTACAGTAATCCTAAGTAAATTTTCAAAACGTATAATAAAATCCAAAACTAAAAATGAAGTACACAGTTCTTATTTCCGAATTTCACCCCTGAAAATTCAAAACCACACTCCCCCCACCACTGTGGAGCGTGGGCCCCACGATGGGATACACCGAATTAAATGATTATTTTTATTTTTCTGTCGATCTAATCTAATCTAATCTAATCTAATCTAATCTAATCTAATCTAATCTAATCTAATCTAAACTAATCTAATCTAATCTAATCTAAACTAATCTAATCGAATCTACCTGCCTACCTACATCTATGTATCTGTCTTTCCATCTAACTATCGATCTATCCATCTCTCATCCATCTATCTATATTTCTATAGATCTATATACTATGACCATTGTTTGCCTTGAGGCGTCAGGGGTAGAAGAGTTCTCTGGATATGGACTTCCTGTTTGCTGCTTCTGAGCTTGTTCCTCTGGTTTCTTTGATATTTTTCTGTACCTACTGTAAACTGAGGTTATATTTAAGAAAAGTGAAAACATGTACAGGGGAATCATCTATAAGGCATCATTGTATAACCAATGTCATGTTTAACAACACTTTACATAATCCCCAGTTATATTATTATTTATTTATTGTACTGTATATATGAAGTTTCTGTTGTTAAATACACATTTTATCAGTCTGCACCAAGAAGTTAAATTGTTATTTGACGGTATTTTGCAGTAGTACTTTGTAACCGGTAATATCATGTGAGGCCTATACTAGGCCTATATTAGAAACTTAGTCCGGCGTTGCCCGGGTGAGAATAAAACAAAATAGAAAATATAATACGTAAATTTCTTAATACTTAATTTCGTAATTAAGAAAAAAAACTTCTTGTCTTGCGAATGAAATACAAAAAAAGCAACAATATATTATGAATACCATTAACAGAAAACAGCCCGTAAAGAAAGGCTGCATAAATAAATTAAAAATAAAACAAAACTATGAAGGTAGAAAACGAACTCCAAACGCCGGAGTCTGACACTAAATATATTTCTCGATCTTACTTATTCAAGTATCGAGGATACCAATTATAGCCAATATCTTAGCATTATACTAGAAAGTAACGTAATCTCATGTTTGTAGTGATGTATTATTTCAGGAAAGCAGTCGCCTCAATGTTTACCGGAGAATGTGTAGCGTCTGATCGATTAGAATTTAAGAATATAACAAAAACGCAGAGGCAAACAGTCATTATACGATTAGCTCATGGACAGAATTATAAATGACATTAGGAAATAGTACGTAGAAATAATAATAAATACATTTAAAAAACAACAGTAAACGACCGTGGGATAGCCAAAAATACTTCTAGGCCTAGGGCTTCTGTATTTGTTGAAAGTCTAGAAGTGTCAAGTAGTCGGATGTAAAAGGTTAGCTAATCATATCAATGCAATGAGTCAGTATGGTATAATGGTTAATAAAGTGTGTATGATGTACTGGGAAATTATTGAATCAAGACTCGATCAATATCGATTTTTGACAGAAATTGACAACTTTCAAGAGCTCTCTCTCATAGCGACCACAGGAGGGGGAGATCAAAGTACATAAATTAGCAACCTGGCTATATTCGTCCATCTAAGTTCTTATTCATAGGATCCTAGCCTATAGAGAACCCTCAAAAGCATGCGAGTTACGGAATTAACCATATATATATATATATATATATATATATATATATATATATATATATATATATATATATATATATAACAATAAAGTAAATCTGGACAATACTGTACATAAAGGTTTTTGTATAGATGCTGCTTGCTCGAACACTTGCGTCACTAGGACTTGTGCAAGTGTTTCGCTTAGACAGAACCTATATCGGTGTGACTTTGGCAGGGCCGGCCCTAATAATTGCGGGGCCCAATGCGAAACGGATTGCGCGGGGCCCAGTCTGGGTAGGGAAGTTGATAATAAAATAAATTATAATATGAATTTATGGGCCTATGAAGTGCGGGGCCCACTGCGGCCGCATAGGTTGCAATGACCTAAGACCGGCCCTGGACGTAGGAGTCTGACTCAAAATTTACTCAGACGACCAACTCCACATCAAACCAAATCAGTTTCCCTTAATAAAATGCATGAAATGTATTTTTAATAATTGATTCTATTTCAAGCTCATGCAACACACCGGCAAAAAGACAATTATTAGTTTCTAACTGCTGAGCAATGAATAAGCTAGCTGTACAATAAAAGCATTAGTATTCTGTTGTGCCAATTATTATTATACACACACATAGCATACTTATTATAACCACATAGATATCGCAGTAAAGTTGAACAACAATTATACAGAACTATAGACAGATGATGAAAGGAAAGTCAATATGTCAGCACTTCCGGTATTTTCTCCGAACCTTATTTCCCATGCTCTAAACATCACGCTAAATAAGACCGGATAAGACTCCTATGATAACTAAAAAATCATTTCCTGACAGGAAAACTATACGTGAGTTTCTTTTTTTCAATGAAATATATCCATTTACTTTGTTTATCGTGTTTGCTTTATAAACACAGACAAATACAATTAGAATGAGCTCCCTATAATTGTGTATCCCAGCTAAAGTCCTATTCGATAGTCTGAATTTCGACAGAAGAGGTTAGTTTTGTCGTTCTTTCATTTGTTAACGATACAATGGCTTATCCTATATAATATCTTTCCTCTATCGCATGGGCTGCTTTGTCACTTTAATAGAGTGCTGAAATGTCTGACATCTCAACGCTCACATTTGGTTATATCTGTATATCTGTTTCGGAAACTTGACTATAAATGTGGAATGGTATTCCCCCAAAGCCTTGAAAGTGAAAGAACAATTGTCTTTGCTTTGTCTCATATCTGCCTCAACTTTCCTGTTCATCTCAATGGAACTTGCTAAAAGTATAAAGCTTACGCCACAATAGCTACATTGATCTATAAGATAAGTAAAACGTTCAAGTACCTCAAGATGGGAACATAATACTGGCCCAGTAGCATGTAAAACAAACTGAAATTTCGTATGTGGAACATAAAATAAACAATTGACGCTGCTGATCTTGTGGTTGTTCAAATGAATGATTGTTATATTCGTGTTTCAGAATCCAAATGAAAAATTGAAGACATAAAAGTCATGTTTGATCCTATTTTATTCGTTTTCACCTGTTTTAGCTTCTCTAAATTTACTTACTCATGGTCATGTACCATTATATTATCAGATATGTGGTTAATGTATGCATCACATCCATGATGTAATCAGTTTGTTTGATGTAGGTAATACAAATATTAATTATGGAAGCATATCCTGAATACGATATTATTTTTAAACGATTATTGAATGTTGAGTCGTCACTAATACATATAATAGCATCGCCAGTACAAAGTTGGTGGTCGGCCTTCAAACAACGAACTAATTCAACGAGTAAGTTTGCAAGGTGAGCTTACTAGCAAGTCTCTCTAGAGCAGACCCTGATCTAAGACTCTAGAATAGACTGCTTTAGGTGGTATAGAACAGACTAAACTGTAGGTATCTGCAGAAACAGATACGTCCCACTTGTTGTTTAATCAGTGGTCAGCCCCTTCCCCTACTATTTCAGCATGCACGTGCTATTTTTTCGATGAACACTGGTTCATTGCCTTTATTAATTTCTAAAATTGTATATCACATATTCACTGACCCTCCTCAGCAAATGTCTTCTAGTGATTTATTATTCTCTTTCTTAATTATCAACCTACAATGGTCGGTTATTTTCCTCGTTCTTGCCTGTGGCTTCCGCTTGTTCTCATAGCTTGCAATTAATGCATTTCGTATTATCACTTCATTGAGCTCTTGACAATATTCAACCTTTTCTTGAATATAGGTGTTAACTTTCTGTGGTATATCATTATCGTTGAGTGTGTTGGTAGCTGCGGTATTGTAATGATAAGTAATTCACCACAGATCAGAAGAAACTGATTTCAATTTCATTCTTTATTCTGGCCGTACATGAAGAGCTCGCAGTTAGTGGTTGGTGGATCACAGACATGTCTTATTCGTAGTTTGAAATAAAACAAAATAACTGTAGTTGTTACAAACAGCAAAAAGTAGAGTATCATGCCTTTTGGTCTTTGAAGTTCAGCGAATAGCGCCTATTACTACTGAAAAGATGCGACCTCGATGCTAGTTACACGGTTTCTGTCAACCACTGACTAGGCAGGTGCTCATTTATGTCAAATATACACTCGTTTATTTCAACAGCTCCATGGTCTCATTGCAGTAATACCTAATAACTGAAGCTATTTACCATTTTTCGAGATTTAAATAGTCATTTGGTGTATATCTTGTTTGTATCGACATCCATTGAAAATCACGGAAAAAGTAAAAAAGCTAAACTTTTGAAGTATGATTGTAATTGGTGTACATGTCTGTATAATAGGCAGGAGACTCGGTTTTACATAAATGTTCAGTTGCCTAGAGAGAGGTTGATCAGAAACGGCATAACTAGCGTTGCCATTTTATTTGTTCAGTAGCGCTATTCGCCGACCTTCTAAGTGCATATGCCATGGTTCCCTACTTCCTTGTGGTTGTAACCGTGGTTCAAAAATACGTCATTGTACACTAGAAGTCCTAACAAACCAATGTAAGCATCATTTCAACGGACACCTTCTGCTTATCTATCATCAGAAACCAGCTAAAAATAAAACACTATCCTATTGCGTGTCACTACGAGAGGCTACTCACGTGTTTCCAACCAATGAAAAAAATAAGAAGGAACTAGCTCCTGGGAGTGACACCCAATATGAAAGTTTTATGGCGTGTCTCTGACGATAGGTAAACGGAAGTCCTCCGAATAGCCGGTGTATACACCCACTTGTTATGACTTAATTTTTGTAGAATGGCTTGTTCATTACCCAGCATACATACCCACATTACTTCCTGCAGTGTTGTCCGTTCCGCGGATTTCCCGCCAAATTGAGCTACTTTTAGACCCTAACCGCGGGTTGTTTTTTTTGCCGCGGATTGCGGGTTCTTGGGTTGATTTTGAAAATTACCCGCTGATTTTGGGGCTATTAAAATACAAGTACACAACACAAAATGTTCGAAATTCAGAAAAAATATTAGCTAGAAAAATGTTATATTTTGATAATTATCTCTTCGTTAGAGTTCAACGGACCCTATATTTTCTTTTCCTCGCAGGCACCTTTAATTTATAACAGCGATTGGGAGAAAGAGTTTAAACTGTCATAAATTAATTGTGTCCAGTGTCCAGGCGTTCTGATGCTGAGTTGGGTAATTCACCTAGTAGTTACTAATTATCCTGCCTAAGGGTTCAGACGAAATGACAGAAGACAGTAAAGTCAAAACGGAAACCGAAACGTTCAAAGATCAATGAGGCAAAAGAGCACGGGATGATAGGTCCGATGTCTTTTGTTTCGGTTTAAGGATTATAAAAGACTGAACGGTATATTTTCCTATTAGGGACTGTATTACACATGATGAAGCATTTTGATATTGACCACTCTCTGCTGCTAAATAACCAAATAATAGTGGGCAGTGGCATCAATGACAAGCTATACTTTCTATAACCTCTTCTTCCTTTTGTTCCCCCTGACCTGCCTCCCTGCTGCTCCTATATTCCTTCTCTCTGCCTTTCCCTTATCCTTATTTCTTCCTGCTCCTCGCCTTGATACTGTTGACCTCCATTGTGGTGGGTCGGTCTGGACCCCGACCCAGGAGTTGAGGCTACGCTGACCCGGCACATTGCGATTAGTGTGTTGGTGGGTTCAACCTTGGGACTAGAACAGGCGCGGATTTATCCGGGTGGGCCTGTTGCGGTTTGGCGCGTCGGTTGTTGGTTGATCTGTGTCCCTCGATACCACACTCTACTCTCTTTCTACGGGTTGTTTCACCAATGCCTTATTCTCCTCTTCTCCTTTAGATTATTCGTCCTACATTGTCTACTTTCTCCATTCCCATTACTTTGGGCTGTGTCCGCTCTTTCTCCTGTGCCATTCTCAGTGGCCCGTGGGCACCACTACATGCACGTTCTCCTATTGCTTTTGGCCACTTTCT
>CM067298.1:53500289-53653965 GCA_034231615.1 Meghimatium bilineatum
TAACTAGAAGTTGGAAATACGCTGTGTACATTTTTCACCAAGCAATTAAATAAGCCTAGGTAAGTGATTTTTCTCTTTGCACACGTATATGCATTAATTTGAATAAAATACAATGTTGTAACCATGTCTAACAAATGAAACAACAATTTTTCTCTTTATATACAAAATTTCATTAATTTTGGAAGTTGCCTGTAATTATTATCGAATTTTAAACAAACGCACTGCAGATCGGTCACGCATTCCTCAGCCGCCATCTTGAATACCGCTAATCTTTACTGCCGCGTCGATAATTCTGAAATGTCTCTTATTTAAAGAAATTGATGTTTAACAACTACAATTCCTGCCTCTTTTAATTTCTTTAATTCATTTTTAAATGCTACTAGTAAAAAATCTAAGATTTATATGTAAAATAATAGAAATTATTGGTACAAGACCATGCCGAGTGCGCGTACATGTACTATCATGCGTCCGTCGCCATGACGACTGAAGTGTTTTCTTAGTCACATCGGTCTGTTTCATGTTGATAATTTTACAAGAAACACATTTCAAATTAAATATATATTATTTATATTGTTTATGAAGTCCAATTTCTTATAATTCTCTCATGAATATTTCGTAAAATTCACTTTTTATTGAGACATGCTTTCTCCTTTCAGTAGGCCTAATAAATCAAATCATCAATGAGACAACGTAAACTGCAGCATCTTCCAAACGTTCTCACTCTGTTTGGTATCTTTGTCTCTTGTTGTTTATTATCAAAGTTGCTCAATTTTCTACATAAGCATATCTACTGAATAATGTAATAAAGTATTTAATTATATAGGGCTAATTAGGTATCACTAAAATAGGAAAAACGAAATGGAAATTTTGAAATTTGGTGCACATACCTACCTGGTAATTTATTCATACCTTTGACATAGAATTGTTTATGTACATGTGTACCAAATGCCAATAATAATAATAATCAAATATTATATTTCAGATACAAAGAGGGCTGAGGTGACAGATTGCCAGCCACATGCATGTTGCCATAAAGGGAAGCATAGAAGAGATTTTAATTATGCTAATTAAACACTATTATTAATTATTAATTGGCTCTGGTTGCATCGGAAAATTAACACAATATACTAAACAGGTGCGTCTTGTCTTACCGAACAAGAAAATGTATAATTTGTTATATTTTTTATCCTAAATAATTAAAAAATGTGAAAAATGTTTATGATACATTCAATTTCAATTATGCTAATTAGACGTCATTTTTAATTATTAATTAATTCTGACTGCGTCAGATAAATTAGCATAATGTAATCAACAGGTGCGTCTTGTCTTCACAAACACAAAAATGTACAGTTTGCAATATATTTTATCCTAAATAATTAAAAAATTTAATAAATATATATTAAATATGACAATGTGATTATGCAAATTAGACGCCATTATTAATTATTTATTAACTGTGGCTGCATCAGAAACTTAGCAGAATGTAATCAACAGGTGCGTCTTGTCTTCACAAACACAAAAACATACAGTTTGCTATATATTTTATCCTAAATAATTAAAAAATGTGGAAAATGTATATGATACATTCAATTGCAATTATGCTAATTAGACGCAATTGTTAATTATTTATTAACTCTGCATGCGTCGGAAAATTAGCATAATGTAATCAAGAGGTGCGTCTTGTCTTCCCGAACAAGAAAATGTATAATTTGTCATATTTTTTTATGCAAATAACAACGATATTCATAAATTAGTGGCTCGGTTCTAAGGCAGGGCCGCAACTTTTTGACAACTGTCATTTTATATTTCCTTATATGTTCCATGTAATTATCTTGAGGCAAAAATTAATACGAAAAAAATTCGTAACTTTTTTCAGAATTGACGTAGAGACTTGGTTGAGGTATCGTTGGATTGCAATTTTCAAGGGCTATCTAACTGTGGTATTTAAAATGCTGTACACCCATTTTGAAAATTTTGTCCTAATGCATATTTTCTTCCTGTTGTTTACTCTTCCTCGTCTGTTCCTGCCATTTTGGCCACTTTCTCTCTCTCGCTCTCTCTCTCTCTCCCATCTGATATCTCGTACCATCTCATTGTGCTCTTCCTTTACATTATGATTGTTTGTCTGTAATATGCATTCTCATTTGCCACTTTTGAGGTAAGTATTTTTTATTTACTTTTTAATTATTTGTTATTATATCTTTTCCATCTCACTTTCTTCTGTTCACATTCCCCTTGCCACTTACTACTATCTTCTCTCCTGTCATGCTGTTACATATTTACTTCATCCATTACATATATGCCATTGTCCGCCTCTCCGCCTTATTATAACCCTATTTGTAACCCTACAAATAAGATTTATTTTATTGTGGTCGTGTGTTTGTCCTGATAAAGGCTTTTTAGTTAAAACATCGTCTGTCCCTGTATCTTGTTGTTAGGTTGTTTTATGTTTGATTTTGGTAACACATCTGGTTATTTTTGTATATCTTGACATTAGCCCTGTGTTACTCCAGGCACCTACTTCCTATTTTGAGTCGTTATCCTACACTGGAACATTTATACCTTATCTTTATTCGTACATGCACAGTTTGTTAACTCTTCTCACCGTTTATCCATAGATACACTCATATTTCTAAAGCAGGTGGTAATTTCGCAAATACTTTAATTTAGATAGAACTGTGTTCAACAGATATTCCGATTGCGACAATGCGGACTCTAATATAAGGGCACGCATTAATGAAGTGTCGCTAGGTTCGAGTTTCTATACATTCTGCATTCAATATTCTTCGATGAGGGCAGCAAACAAAAGGGGTATTTTTTTCTGCATATACAATTAATAACTTCCCTCTTTTGTTGCAGGAAAGAACAAGTCATCATCATGCAGAGGTAGATTTCTAATGTTATTCAATCGTGTCTACTAACTAACCTGAACATACTTCTGATGCTCTCGAATTTTTAGTATAACTAGAAGCTAGTGATTTGTACAGATCGGTTATCTAATACTCATATTAATTATGATCTGTGACAAAGTTAGTGAGGGCGTTCTAGATGACCAAGGTAACTGATTCGTTTCCAGTTCTCGTTTGGCATCATGACCGTTCAGAAAACAATGGCAATCATCTGAATGTAAATGTTACATGTGGAAATTACTTGAGTCAAAAAATGTTATTTTAATAGCTGAGCTATATGTAAGATATGCTACCCAACTGTGTTTATGTTTGTTTATGTAATTAGAACCCTACCAGTAAAAACGATGATCTTCAAAGTAAATTAACAGTTAAAAAAAGGAGAGAAAAAAACGATACTTATAAATTATGTCAAGCAGTTTAGTGGCGGCTATTTATATGAAAACCGATTTCAAGAAATTCCTCATAATGCTTGGACACGTGACAACAAATACTTTTCTTCGTTAAATATGTTATTATAAATCAGTTCATGTAATTACGATATTCATCACGTTCCTGAAGATTATAAACACATATCGTGTGGCGCTATCAGACTCTGATTGTGTTATCAGAGCTAAGCTTATCAAGTAATTACATAGAGCCAGCCTTATCGAACGGAATAGAGTACACCAGATCTAAACGACACTTCGACGAAGGATGTAATATATATATATATATATATATATATATATATATATATATATATATATATATATATATATATATATATATATATATATATATATATATATATATATATATATATATATATATGGTAAAACTCCGATCTGCGTGATCGATCTCCGATAATTTTTTTAAGCCACTTTTGTGAGGGCGGTTAGCTCAACAAGAGTTCCGTATTATTATCTACAAAATCAGTTGCCAACTTTATAATTCAACTTTAGCATGTCAGTAGGCTTGGCGAATGTCTGTGTAACATATGTACGAAACATTGACCATGCAAGACACACACTTCAACACAATTTACTATTTAAATCAACCAACGTTTCTCAACATTTGTGCCTTATATGAACCATTGACGGTTCATGTCTCACAGAAACCGTATATATATATATATATATATATATATATATATATATTCTGTTACGTCTGTCAACAAATAATGACCCACTAGATACACCACCCATGCAACAGGAAACCTTAGTAGATAAGATGCCGTTATATTGATGCTCTCTTATGGAAGCTTTGTAGCATGTCATCTATACAATTATAGACACCCCACCCCCTCTGAGTACAATGTTCCTTCACTAAGCATTGCATTAAGGAGATAGCTCATGCCTCCTGGGTATTAAAGAAAGCTCAGAATAAACACCCCACAGCACATAAGAAGTAAGAGCTAAGCGCTTGCATTTCCTGGGGTTCTCAAATACACACACACACAAAAGGCGCAAACACCACAGCTGTGCTGTAATAGACACACGCACATGCCCCCTGCCCATTTATATATATATACTTATCAAGTGACATATTCTTTCCAGAACAAGATGGAGTATCGGATATCATCAGACTGGTTATGTATCCGCCTTTCCAGAACAGAACCTTCTTTATGAATTTTCCGAATAATGTTGATATTTTTGTTTTGCTCCCCTTTCTAGGCCGCAACTCGTGTCCGTTATTTTCGTTATTTTGGAGGAGCAGCTCGTCGGCAATATACATCCTGCAAACTAATCTCACAAAACGACATTTTCGTAGGTTGCTCTTTTTTTGTATTTTGTAATTGGTTGGTGGCACAAAATATACACAACGGAAATATAGATAACCACAATATCAAAACTTATTATATGAAATAATGACCATGTATGAGATACAGGTCAGTGGACATTGTACCGTTGTCCTTTTGTGGTAGACTAGTAGGTGATGCCGAATGCTAGATGTGCCATCACTTTGGATGGCTAAAACATTCTGACAGAAGTATGATGAGATAGTTGTATGTGTTGCGTAGCGTTACCACTCCTTGGCTTTTTTCCCAAGTTCATGGTGTTGTCTATCATACCTTGGGATCTTGAGTTATTTTCTATAAAACTTGGCTTTTTTAATCGAATTTCTTTAAATTTTTTTTTTAAATTATCTCTAATTGTTCCGCAATAAGTCATGTTGGCTGTTTTTGTGTGTTGCGTTTTAGTTTTCAATTACTTTCCCTCGTTTATTTTCAAATTACTTCATCAAAACTTCCGGATTTCAATAATTGGTTTCTTTCTGAAAACTAGTGTTGCGCCTCTGACACGCCGTTGTAATCCTGAAATACTGGAACACCGGAATACCTTCTTTCGGGAACTAAACATGTATTTTTACACACACACGCCTTTGAGATTATACATGATTTTTTTTGGGGTGTCGCCTCAGTTACACAACTGAGAAGAAGATACAAGAATCTATGATTATGTCAGAAAGACTATAATCTGTCAAGAGCTACCTAGTCACAGCTAAAGGGATTATTTCATAATTAAACCAATCATAGTAGCGCATTGATTAAAAAAATAGACTATCTCTAAGAGAAACGCGGCGTGCAATATATAGTATCAATGACTGGACAAACTATTTTACCACTCACTTTCTATTAAGATCTGAGTGTGTTCCTCTAATGATGGAGTAAATGCTCACTGGTAGTAAAGGGAAACCTGTGAATATAAATTGACTTGAGTTGAATTCAAAGGAGAGTAAGTGAATTCTGGGAGACCTTATAATTAACACATTAGTTTATGCGTATTAACAATACTTATTTATCACACAGTCTATGTGAATAGGAAATAAGTTGTTGTACAGGGTGTCCATTTTGTGACATGGGACTGATCTGAATTGAAGTAAAAAGCACCGTAATTTTTACGTCATGGTTCGAACTACATTTAACTGTACTTCAGAATGTCACTGCTATATGCAGACGTTTCGGTATTTGATCTTCGTCTTCTCCTTTGCGATGTAAGCTTGTGAGTACATGTGCGAATAGATCAGATACCCAGATACCATAGAAAAACGAAACGTCATTTTAATGTGTGTACAATGTAAACACTATAAAAAATAAGACACACACTAGCAGTATCTGTTGCAGGGGGATGAGGGTAATATAAAAGTTTAAAGTGCAATATTTTTCACAACAACGTAATTATTAACTTGACACCCTATATTTACCAGCCAATTTCAATTTTTAAAAATACGTTGTAATGTTTACAACACAGTTTATGAAGTCTAGAGTTTGTGAAGTTTAGGGTCTTGAGGTAGCTCCGTTGTTAGTCATATCCTTTAGATCAATACAACCTAATGAAAATGGATACCGGATCATCGTGGAACGTAAAAGCGGCAATCCTGAACAATTATCCCACGTATTAACGAATCACACATCAATGGCGTGGAAAAATGAGAACTTATTTATGAAGTATACATTGGTTTAGAAAAAGTACTGTGTTGTATGGATAATATGTTGTTATATTTAAAGCACAGTGTGTGTGTATGGAGAAGACATGGTTAATACCCAGTTTATGTGAAGTGATAGTTCGTTGTTATTGTTAAAACACAGTTTGTGTGTGTTGGAGATGGGATATCGTTAACACACAGGTTATGTGGAGTGATACTTCACCGTTATAGTTATCACAATAGGCGTATAGACAAAGCTATTCTTTATCAAGAACACACAACATAAAACGGCGGTTAGAAATGACAATATTGGCCTTCACGCTCACATTGAACAGCTCAACATAAAGTAAACCAGGAAGAGTTAAAATTAGGGGGTCAGTGGGTTGTCTCCCACAATATAATTGGAATAAAAAAAACAAAGCACACCTAAATGTCGATGAAACAAGATAAACTTAGAAATTTGCGTTGCGCACATCATCTATGCCATAATCTGCAAGCGTTGCACCATGACGTACAATGATCATCATCATCATCAGGTGCCATGCCGGGTGGCGTAGGCGGTCATGGCTCTCCACAGCTCTCTGTCCACAGTATTATGTATCAAAGTCGTTGTTGTTTCTTTGCCGTGCCAGGTTGTCAAACTATCTAATATTTTCTCACGTTGTCGCCCTCTGTCTCTGGTGCCTTCAATCTTGCCTGTTGTGATTATGTTCTCTAAACCTGCCTGTCTCATGAAGTGGCCAAAAAAAGAAGATTGCCTTTTTCTTATATTGTTGATTAAGGTCCGTTTCGCATTTAACCCTTTTAACACCTCTACATTCGTTTTTCTGGCAGTCCATGGTATTCTCAGCATTCTTCTGTAGAACCACATCTCCGTTGCCTCCAATCTCCCACTTTCCAGTTTGTTTATTGTCCAAGACTCGCACCCATATGTTAGTATAGGGGTTATATAGCACTGCAGAACTCTCTTTCTCACCTCTAATGACAAGGTCATATTACACAGTATATTTTTCATTTTTCTGAATGTTGTTTTTGCCTGTCCTATTCTGCATCTTATTTCTGTTGAACTTCTTCCATCTGCTGTTATAATTGTACCTAGATATTTGAATTGGTGGACCTGTTTTAATACTATATCATTCACTATGATCTTGCAAGGTGTGTTATTTTCTTTCTTTGAAATAACCATTACTTCTGTTTTCTTGATATTTAGGAAGAGGCCTTTCTCTTTGCTTTCTGTGACTACTACTTTAATTAATTTTTGAAGGTCTTCCTCACTTTTTGCAATCAGAACAGTGTCATCCGCATATCTCAAATTATTTATGTTATGTCCTCCCACTGATATTCCTGGGATATCTACTATTGCACGCATTATGTTTTCACTGTATAGAGAGTGTCTGGTGAAAGCACGCATCCCTGTCTGACTCCTTGTTTTATTTGTTGAAAAGGGCCAAATTATAGTACAATGATACTAGTGGAAATAGGCTTGAAGACGGATTCTGTGAACATATGTACATCATCGAAAACAAGACTGGTACTCCTCTTGCCGACTATTTCAACGGCACGGGCCATTATGGTACCCATGATATTCATGTGATGGGAAATAAGTGGTGTTTCTCAGTTTATCTGATCCGTACGCGCTTGAGAACCGTCAAATAGATTAATTAGAAACCCTTTAGGATCAACGTTCGTCAGTCGTATGTGTGATATCCTGTTTTCCATCATTTCTCTGCCTTGTTTTATCGAAATCTGGATGTGGTGTGTCTATTTCCTGTTTGCTATTAAACCTCTGACCTTCTAGTTATAATCTATTTATATAGCTAGTTATATTTCCCATGGATTATATCTATATTTTTGTCTGTCGTACACGTCAATAGTATCGTTCCTACTCGACGTTTTTTGTTGTGAATGTGTAATTGATAAAGGTCTTTTGGTCGAAAGGTCGATTTGTGTGTGCTACTATATGTGTTTGCAATGATTAGCGAAACGTCTTTAACCTGTTACAAGTTTCGCCGGGTGGACTTCAGTTTTGCTGCAGTGAATGCATGTACATGTTATACTTATCATATAATTAATGCCTATGAAAAATATATTCATATAATTATATCCCGGATTATGAATACATCGTTGTAATTTTCAAACAGCTTATACAAATATTTTTTGACTGTAATTTGTGTCACCCACTAAACTGTGACGAATCAGTGTTACATCTGCAAACTTAATTTTCCCATCTTTATTCTGGTGTGCTTTTCCAAAATCTCGGTTGACTAGGGAACCGTCCGCTAACTTAGATGTTCTGCTTTTACTTAAACATTATAATGAATTGGATATATATTTGATATGTTATATCATTCGTTCACATAATTTATTTAGCAAATGTTTACAGATTTAAAAAAAAAATAGACTGCGGTAAAACAATGATACGATAGAATAAAAGTGAACACAATTTACTTAAATAGGTTATATACTTTAGAGGAACACTGAAAAGAAAACACAGAATATCCAAAATAGACTTCTCGACCGAAACGTCTTATGAACTATAAAACATTACACAATGAGCAAAAAAACAGCACTGTTCATAAAGAAATAGGTGTACTCCTCCTGTACTTTTTTATGTCCTAGGTAAAGGCTTTGTGGTTTGAAAAGTTTATCTGTGGTGCTTTTATATTCACTGTTAAAGATCCGTACGCCCGTGTGTTGCCGGGGCCCGAAAAGGGAGCAAAGAATATCATCACTGTTTACCTTCCACGCATGTCGTAAAAGGCGACAAAGGAGGTTATGGGATGAAGCTGACTATCCCATCCCATATAGGGTATGTGACCCAAAGACATGCTGAAGTCGGATGTGTCAGGCCGAATGGCGCACATATCACAGCAATGCTATAAACCATGACACAACGCATTCCGTTCTCTTGACTACATCCTGCTAATCTGCAGGAGTTTGAGAACGAACGCAGAAGAAGAAGAAAGATCCGTAAAACTTCATCACCCGTGTGTTCACTAAACTATGTACATTGTGCATTCAGTTCTTTGGATATATGTTAATTTAGCAGAGAGTTCATCAAGAACTATGTACAGTTTAAATGGATGTGTATCACAGTTTGGTAAATATTAAACACTTAATTGATTGTGTCCGATATTTTTTTCTATTCTAGAATATTTAAGGATAAATGAGGAAAAGAATAATTACAAACATAAAAAAAGTAATTTTACCAAATCCAAAGATGTAATACGGAATTAAAGCTTTTGGTACGGTGAAGGCATGAACTAGCAGGCGGTGAAGGTGGAATCCCTCTACAAACATCCACATGAAGGACGCCATCTCTGAATAGCGAGTTAGCATAGATAAAAGCCGGCAGCCTTCCTGGAAAGAGAGAGATATTATAAAACAAGAGCGGTTAATGATGTACAAAATGTGACTAAAATATCAATATGTAGAGAGAGACAGAGAGAAAGAGAGAGAGAGATACAGTGAAAAAGAGTTATATTGTTTGTTCTTATTTTACACCATATAAACGGCAAGTAATGAACTTATTGTTTCCTATTTCCAATAAGCCAATGGCCAACTAGACAAAACATCCATGCAACAGAAAACCTTAGTAGATGACATGCCGTTATATTGAGGCTCTCTTAGGGAAGCTTTGTAGCATGTAATCCATACAATTATATACCCCTATGAGTAGAAGGCTCATTCAATAAATAGGAATTGCAATAAGCCGAAAGCTAAAGTCTTCTCGGTATGAACGAAATCTCTGAAAAACCACACTACACATAGGGAGTAAGAACTAATCGCTCGCAATTCGTGGGGTTCTCAAACAAATAAGCAAACATCTACAATAAAGATATTCGCATAGCCTTGCGAATACTTCTTTCGCAATCAGACGACATCAACTTACAGCAATACGCAATGTACTTTGGAGCATCCTACCCAAAGCGTGTCTATATGGTTATGTAGATGTCATATTCCACAGTTTATTTTTTTTAGGTATTCATACCTGATATACATAAATGAAAGCCTCCAACAATGTGGGTGTTAGTGTAATTTCTCAGACAATATTTTCAGTAGGCTACCTTTTCATTCTGAATGGTCCATCCAATTGTATTTCCCTTTAAAGCCATCCAGTTAATATTGTTTGATATAATCATCATGAAGATCAATACACAAAGATGAAAACTATGAAAATATGCAGAACACCGAGCCCACTAAACATACTGAAAGACAATATAAGGAGTAAAACAAGTATCGGAGTTCAAATCTTCTTCTTCTTCGTTCGCTCTCAAACTTCTGCAGATTAGCAGGATGTAGTCCGGAGAACGGAATGCTTTGTGTCATGGTTTACAGCATTGCTGCGATATCTGCGCCGTTCGGCCTGACACATCCGACTCCAGCATGGCTTTGGGTCACTGACCCTATATGGGATGGGACAGCCAACTCCATCCCATAACCTCCTTAGTCGCCTTTTACGACATGCGTGGAAGGTAAACAGTGTTGCTATTCTTTGCTCCCCTTTCGGGCTCCGACAACACATGGGCGGGAGTTCAAATATCTCGGTAGTATTTTTACAGTAAATGGAGGCCTTGATAGAGAAATAGAGACACGATGTCAACAGACAAATGTAGTAACATACCAACTGTCACCACTACTCTATTTCTTGATCCCAAGATCGAGATGGGGGTTAAAAGACACATGCTTTACAGTATATCCCAACCAATACTGTGTTACCAGTGCTAAACCTGGTCTCTCTCATCTTCACATTACAGAAAGATAGTGACGTGAGATGAAATGCTTGAGAAAAGCGGTATGTGTCACCAGGATTCATAGATTACGGAATGAGGATATTAGGATGAGAATTGGTATAACACCTTGCACAGAAGTCATAGAATTGCAGCAGATCAAGTGGTTTGGCCACATTATGAGAATTAATCACGACAAGTTGCCCGTACAGTCATATAACCAAATGAGACCAGGGTACAAAGCCAGAGGAAGACCACGAAACAGACGTCAGGGACATCCTGAACAAACACGGTCATAGCACAGCCGAGGCATACATCTGGCCTTGGAAAACAAACTCGATCTCCAATCACCCCTACGCTTAACGACAAGAGTGGATAACAAACCACCTGGGGAAAGACAATATACAATACATATAATCCTTAAGGCGTTGTGACTAGATTACCATAGCCGCGACCTATACTATTTTTGTATTGTTCATAACTCTGATATAACCACAGAAACTGGAATGACTCCAGCGGTTGAGAGGCGTGCCCTATTATAAATGTTTCTTAGCTTAAAAAATAAAGACCACCTCACTTGTCGTTTTAGACATGCTTACAATCAATGCGTCTTGGAACCAAACACTCTTCTACTCCAGTTAAATTATAGAACACTTGAATTTACTTGTATGAGCTATCATTTTATATAAAATTTTACTGTTTATATGTTATTTATATTAACAAGAATATCTATTTGGCCTTGTAGTACGAATATGTATGTTATATGTGTGTGTTACTAAGGATATTTCAATACTTGTACGGGATGTTCATTGTTGTTGTAATAGTCCTTGTCTCGATTCGTCTGTTCTCAGTGACTTGAATACACAGTTTGAATTTCTTCACAAAATCGCATCTATTTTTGGAGATGCGGTTAGTCAAGTACGGAAAAACCCGTTTACTCGAATCAAAAGTGATTCTGTGCCGTTAGAACGGACTTGGTTCAATCCTAGTTAGTCTCAAGAATTATTAGAACACTAACATGTCCGCAGAGTCTATTAAAGATGTTTTTTGTTTGTTAACTCCCGGATTTGCCATTCAAGTCTGAGCTATGTCCGTTTTAATGCGAGATGTAATCCTGTCTTGGTTACATTAAGGTATCACAGTGCGACATGATGGTTTGGTCTTTGTCTTCCAGTTAACTATTTAACATGTTAGTTCTCTTAGTTCGCATTATGTCTATTTTTCATTTAGGTATCTTTTGAAACCTGAGAACTACTTTTATTGCGGTATATTTTTTGTAATGAGAAAGTCTATTTTATTGTTGTATATTGTGTGGTTTATAATAAAACAGTTTCACAATTGTTATTAAACCCCCCCCCCAAAAAAAAAAAAAAAAAAAAAAACACACACACAATATATAAACCACATCATTAATTGGCTAGAGTACATCACATTTAAGCTGGCGCTCAGGGGAGTGGACTAACATATACGTACGCATAGAAACACAGACATATAGAATACACTTCTGTGTGTATGATCCTGGAATTCTATCTCTCAGAAACGCCCAAAGTTGAGAAAAAATACATGCATATATGTGCTGGAATTGCGAAGCATCAAATCTCATGGGTACAGAGAAAATGTTCTGACAGAGAAACATACACACAAATGTACAACTCCCACCTTTGGTAGCTTAGTTAAGTTGTAGACATTAACCCATCCTTTTTTGTGGCTGTAGTGAATTTTTTCCAAATATATAATGGCATTCTATACACGAATTGGACTTTTCTATTGTCTTCATACAACCCAAGAAATCAAAAACACAAGTCTGAAATTGTTGCCATCATTGCCTGCGATTAACCGCTGTTACTATTGTGCAGACAGACGCATGCCTCTTGAACAACCATATCTAAGAGTAAATACATTCGCGCGCACACAGATATACTTACATAGTTAAAGTTAACAAATCACTAACAAGAAATGGCGCTTACAGAATTTTCATGCATAGTATTATCTGTTTGACTGGTTGGTTCCATGCGTTCCCTGAAAATAGCGATCTCCCAGATAAGTAAGCTAGCTGAGGTAATTAAGGACGATACCATGAGACAAATGTGCAGACGAATCCTCTGCTGCTGTCGTAGCTGTCTGGGGACAAAATTGCAGTTGTTACAACATGTCATAAATCGAAAATGTCGTGTATGCCCTAACGTGTCACATCGAATGTGTTGTATTATTTCCTAAACTATCACATTAGAAAGGATACGGTATGTTGTCCTAAAGTTGCACATAGGAAGCGTAGTGTTATGTCGAAAAGTGCCACGTTTTTGTGTGGAAAAGGCAGGGGTGGGGGGGGGGAGGGTGCGAAAGCGATGATAGTTATGCTTTTGAGATACCTATAATCAAGGTGGTTTCCAGGATTATTGACACTTGTTGACATGCGGTGTGTGGGGTGACAAAAATACTTGACATAATTTATATATATTCCATATACTCCACGCTTGTCATACAATTCTTCTTATTTCGTTCACTTAAACATATCTGTATTTGTAACTCTGCTTCCTGAATAAAACTCACTGTCGTTTATAGTTCATGCATTGATCCATAGGGCCTTGATTTTAGTGTTGTTTCCTCTGGCCAATATCTCTGCCTCAGCGTTTCAAACTCAGAACACTCTTAAAGTATATGATTGACACTCCGTGCTGGCTGTCCACATGTACACATGACCGTGTTGTCAATCTTGAACTTTGTGTACAGGTGACTGTGACCTCGGTTGTGTCCTGTTCTGAGACGTAGAATTACAACTTCTTCTGATCTGTTGATAATGTGAAAATGATTTTGCGTTGACTTGATGATCTGGTTTTTTTTTCCTGATGGTAGGTTATTGGTACATTTGGTTGGTCTTCGGCAGCACCTTCCTTAACCAGTTGGTTTGCTTTTTCATTTCCTGGTATTCCACAGTGAGAGAGTATCCATTGAATGACTACCCTATACTGCTATGACAGTTCACATAGTAGGTTTTGTAAGTCTATTAGTTTTCTTCTAGTTTTCCAGAGAGCTTGACATGAAGCACTGACCTTGCATCTGCAAGGAAAACTAAGGGCGGTTGGCCGGGGTTGGAGTTCAGCATTTTTTTTTAAATTTGCCACCATAATTGCCTGGATTACTGCATCATAATTATTGCAGAATTTCCCTGCTAGTGTTCGGATCGTATCTCTAGGCTTGTGTGGATATTCTATATATATACACCTATAACTCCATTCCTCATTGCATTCTGTGCTGACACGTTTGTGTATACTCTGGCCCATATGTCCTGAGGATATTCCTCGTCCAGGAAACTGAGAGTGACTGTTCCTTGCTGCACACTGTTCTGTGCATCATCGCTTAGTATTCCTTTTACGTTGGTCTGAATGTATATTGGTATTTCATAGCTATCACTCCAAGGTTGTGTCTGGTCCTGACCAATCGAGGCCAGCACCTTTGAAGCGATGATGTGGGTTTAGTGCGGCCATCATGGGCTTAAAACAAAGAAGACTTTTTGCGCAGTCACACTCGAGCAAGACCAAAGTCCTGTCTAAGTAAGCAGGTTGCTGAAGACGGATTCATTCAGCCAAAAGACACACAATTAATTAAGAGGTCACGCACAAAACACAATGGGAACATATCTGTTCAATAATTTATTTCAGTGCTTTGAAACTCCTTACGTCCACTGAGCCACTAACATCTACATTTTGGAGAACCGCTATGCCAAAAGCCGCTCAAATCGTCTTTTTATACGAATTTACTATCGTGAATTATACACATCACGACGAACGTAAAATCAAACGAACAGTTAATATTTGCAGAACTTCCGATCACAAATATGTATACATTTGAAAGAGTGGGAAAGTTGGAGATATTCATTTTGAATTTGATAGATATTTTCATATAAACAAGTGTGTATACATTTTCTATTTGTGTTAACCTTTGCTATTGTATTTGAAATAATAGAATCTATACTTCCTCGACGTTCGACTGCTAGTCAAGCTTTGAAAACGTTCTAAAATACGATAAATTCCGACAATAGCTTAGGTGACAATGACAGTGATGACGATTTTTTGTTACAATATCAGTTTGATTAAAGTTCTGACGAAGAGTTGAGTGGTGCTGAAGATGAGAGGACATTTCCTCAGATATCAACTAGTGCTAGCACTAGTAGTGCTGGCGAATCGAGTACTATGCAACTACAAGCAGTATCAAATCTACAACAGTTAACGACTCTAAATCTCGACAATTGATATGGAATGATATGGAACATCGCCAGAAACAAAAGCCCTAAAAAATTTCACATTTGATCCAACATACATATCAGGATTGAAGGTAGCTTTAGATGAGACATCTTCAGCATTAGATTTCTCAGTCAGCTATTAGCAGCAGATATCCTTGATAATTTATTCATTAATATCAATGAATATGCAGAGTTTAGGATCGATGAAGGGAAAAAAGGCTGCTTCAACGACTGACATCAAGATCTGTATTCAAATCTTGGAATTCTGTAACCCGAAATGAAATTTCATGATTTTTGGCATTGTTGAGCGTTGTTGACAAGGATAAGTGCCCACGAATAAGGGATTACTGGATAAAAATTGATTGCACAAGCAGAATCAGTACTCATTGCTGTATTTCGAAAGTCCACATAACTTTGATAACACTGACCCCTCTTTTAGCCTTCTGAATCATATTTGTGATGTGTTTGTTGAATGAGAGACTTCTATGAAAGGTTATCCCGAGATATTTAAGGTTCTTCTCTCTTTCAACCAATGAGCCCATCTAACGGACTGCAGGCAGTATGTCATTGACCATATTATTATTCAGGGAGTACCAGGCGACCTTTGCTTTCGAGGGATTGAGCACAGTGTTGTATGTTCTACACCATATCGACAATTGATCTATTCCACTCTGTACATCGTCGTCGATATATGTTCTGTTCTGGCCCATGTTGTATAGTAGGATTTCATCAGCGTATGTTAGAACTCTACAATTGCTTGATGTTTGCAATTGATCAATTTTTAACGTATACACATTAAGCAGAATTGGAGACGGAGAAGACCCTTGTGGTAGACCAGGGGCTATTGTTCTGATCTCAGTCATCTATCATTCGCACCACAGAGCAATTTTCTGCAGGATAGCACATTTATTATCCATCGTTTGATCCAGGGATGGATATCGTGTTTCCTTAACACGTGGACAAGAAAGGTTTAACTAACTATATTGTATGCACTTCTAGGTCCATCGCTACAACTAAATATTCTTATTTATTCTGAAAACTTTATAAATTTCATATGCAAGAACTGCTGCATTTTGACTGTGTTTATTCTGGGTCTGTATGCACCAGGTTATTTGAGAGATCATCTTTGATCTCTAATTTCCTGGTTATTCGTCTAGTAACAATTCTTTCCACAATATTACCGTACACATGCTGCAGTGTGACGATGCGATAACCGTTTATGTCAGTAACATCTCTGCATGGTTGTGGTAGTGCTATGAGATAGCTATGTAGCCACTACCCTGTTAACACTCCTGTTTTCAGTCACATTATATTGTTAGTTATCTTATCTAGCATATTCTCCCCAATGTCATTGAGTAAGCTGTAATTTCAGTAACTAAATTCGTTTACTTATTTTCCACCACTATATTAATCGCATGTACCTACACTTTTTTCCGGTAATGGAATGTTTATATTTAGTTATTATGGTACCTATCTTATACTTGTGATTACATACAGTATGTGGCGCATTGCGAAGAAATTAAAGCTTTTGTCTCACAACCGTGATATTTAGGTCTCGACTCCTGGTAAGGGACTGGTTTTTTTTTTCTGTTTGTTGGTGAATTAAAAATCCCAATATGTACACGTCTTGATGACACAAAGTAGATTCTGGCTTATCACACATTCACAGGTTTCTTCTATGCACTTCCTAACGGGAAGGCAATGCATGCAGTGAAATATATATTTGACAGTTCCTTAATGCAATATGATTAGGCGCTATTAGTGATATTCCAAGTGGGAATACAATGATAAACAATAATTCGAATAGCGAGATGGCAGACGGTACATTTTTTACACTTTTAAATCTGATTACGTTTCTTCATCATCATCAAGTGCCGTCTCCGTAACGAAGGTTGGCTGCAACATATCTCCAACATCCCATGTCTCTTGTTTTGGTGGTGCACTCTGCTAGATTGTAACCTGACCATCTTGTGATGTTACTCTCCTACATGTATCTCTGCCTACCTCTTGCTCCCTTCCCTTTGATTTTACCCTCAAGTAAGGTCTTCAATAAGGTATCATGTCTTTTAATATTTCAAAATATTTTATTTACCTGATCTTTATATTTTCATAACAATCCTTTTCTTCATATTAAGTATTGTTTGAAACTCTTTATTTATTTTCTTCTCTTTCCATGATGTTCTCCCTTTTCTCCTATATACCCACATCTCAAAGGCATCAATTATATCTTCTAATTGTTTATTTAGTGTGTACATGTTTCTGATCCATATATTAATATGGAATAGATGTAACATTTTATAAATCTTATTTTTAACTTGTTTGCAATTTTTTTTAGCTTTTACTATTTTCCTCAAGTCATTGAAGGTACTTTTGGTCATTCCTATTCTCCTTTTAACTTCTGTTTCACATCTGCCATCATTTGTGACTATGTGTCCAAGATATTGATAATGTTTTACTTGTTGTAGTTTCTCTCCCTGTATGTTTATGTTTAGCTCTTGTTCTTCTGTGTCTTTGCTGATTATCATAGTATTTGTTTTTTTTTTGATATTTATATCCAGTCCACATTCATTACTTGATTTATTGATTTGATCTATTAGTCTTTGTAGTTCATGTTCACTTTCTGTTAAAAGGACTGTTATCTGCATATCTCAGGTTGTTTATTACAAACTCATAATTTTTAGTATACATTATATCAGTCTGCAACCATTTTAAATGTGTAAATCTTGTAAATATTAGTAATTGAGTAATAACTAAAAAACGGGTGGCGAAGAAAGAAAGAAGAACATACGCTTCTCTCTATGACAAGTTATTGGCATTTGTAAGCAGCGTATCTGGACGCATACAACCTGCTCGAAAACAATGAATTGCTTTGAAAGTTTTTCAGAACAAAAGAGCTGACACTCTTAAAGATATGTTGTAGGTATTTCTGAAACCAGATATTTTGGGGCAGGTCATACTTAATTGGAATGCTATTACTTTGTAAACATAACGTCGTCATTATGTATATAGCCAACTATCGCGTCAGTCATAGAATGTAATTTTTACGTTCAGGATGTATTCATTGTTAATTCGTTTGATGACAGAAATTCCATTAACAAATTGAGATAAATTGTTGATTACATATTAAAATATTTTATTAGAATGAGTTGTTGTCATTTCTCATAACTGAAAAGTCTAGAGTTAGACTTCGTTTAATAGTGTAATTTTTGACAGTCCATAAAATTTGCATTACATTGTATGAATTCATTTTCCTTTCGCGCTGAAGTTAGCGCATATTGCATATCTCTCCAATTATGTCTGTTCAATTAATACTGTATGTGTATATGTATACTGTAAGTAAAAATGCGAAAAAGCACAGAATTAAAGTATGATGTATATATCTAAATATCCCTGAATATAGTGGGCATCGGTGTTGAGTTCTCTATTTGTAGATCTGAGAAAATCATTGACATTGTTATTGAACTCATGTCACGAAGACACATATCCATATATTCAAATATTTACAGCGGCATGTTTATCCATAATTTTAACTTTTTAAAATAAGGAAGTAACATCTTTTAAAGCTTATTTGTTATGTGATGTTCTTTTGGGAAATGTCATTTTGTAGAAATGCCCAACCTATTTTTTTTTTGTAAACTATTATGTCCTGCGTGCCACCGCCAACTGGAAGCGATTTTGAGCCACTACAAGAAAATGCGATTTTTAGCGTACCCTTGCAAATTATCCACATGCAAATGATGATATATAAAAATGCATTAGTTAATTGAAAATTCTTGAGTCTAACGGAAATTGAACCAGTCCGTTCAACGGCACCAAATCGCCTAGAAACTCTCGTACACGAGATTTTCCGTGCTTGACTAACCGCAACTCCAAAAAAAAGATGCGATATTGCCAAGACATTCAAACTGTGCACTAAAGTCACTGAGAACGGACCAATCGAGACAAGGATTATTACAACAACAACAACCATCCCGTACAGGTATTGAAGTATCCTCAGTAACAACAAACATATAACATGTGTATTCTTACGTATTCGTAAAATGCTTTAGTTAATTGCAGACATTTGGTAAACTAAAATGGCGCAATAGATGGCCCTTAATGAAAACAGGGTACATAAAATATAGTAAAATGACAGCATTTAGAAAAATAACAAGATAAGACTAAGGACACGTAGAAAATTTCCCTTGAAAAGAATGAGAAATCCTGAACACCTGGCGACTTCCTAAAGAGATGGATGGCTTGTTGTTACGATAAGCTGAATTGCTTTTCATCATTTGTTCTAATACACCAGAGGTTAAGTTACGTTATATATAGAAATTGTTACGAACAATTAACGACCAGGAAGGCTGGCTTCTGAACACCATAATAAAGAAAAAGCTAGCTTTTTTCGGTCACTTAATGTGACAACATGGAGAGAGTGTTACTGGAAGGGATGATAAAGGGAAACAGGGGCAAATACCGCCCAAGACTCCGTTGGACAAAAGACATTCAGGAATGCCTGCGCATGTCAATGAAAGAGGCAAGACAGATTGCTCAAGACCGCGGAGAATTCAAAAGATTCATAGGAAAGACTACGTTCTGGAAGAATATGTCACCTGATGATATATAGAAAAATAATATGAATAGAAGACTTGAGACACACAATTTAAATTGTACGTGATTCAGTCCGAAGGATACTTGGTGATGAGTATCCAAACAACAGTTAATCATAGAAATACATATCTGGAAGTTAAGGAACATCACTTACAGAGCAGACTGAAGTGTGTTGGAACAAATGTACATGTATGGGAAACGTTTATGGTGGTGATGTAATAACGTGAGAGGGTTGTTACTACAGATGGTTCGTGTCTGTGCGAGTCTCACTTTTTCAGATACTTGTGCACATTAACATAGGTTTTATTGATAACATATTTTTGGGGTTGTCGCCTCTCGATTAAAACCTGCAAATTAAATTACACTATCATATCTCCAGTCAGTTGATTTGCCTAATGCATGTCATCATTAGATACGTATTTGAACGTTTTAAATCTAGATAGAGGGATTGAGGACGAAGTCGCAAAATCCAATCTAAACCAATACGAAAATGTCTTATATGAAGTATGCGAATTATAACTAATTAATTAATGAGTTGTAACTATGTTTTAAGGGTCTGCATTACGACAAATACAGCCACTGTTAGATTGCTTAAATTAAGACTGTTTTGAATATGATACGCTCAGACAGACATATTGGTCAGAGGAAACAACACTAGAAACAAAGCTATATGGGCCACTGTATGAACTACAAAAGACTGAGTTTTGTTCAGGAGAAAGAATTACAGATATGGACAAGTTTCAAGTGAACGAAGGAAGAAGAAAAAAATAAGACTGCGTGTTGTTTCGGTAAAGGCCACTAGCTTCGTGTACTGCTCTTCCTTGTGATCTACAGTAAAGACTAAAGACCCCTGCGTATCGGTGGTGACCTATGACCGACCAGTCCGTGTAAATAACATATGTGTCGTCGGCATGTTCGCAGATGTGTAATTTGACTTCAGAATACACGCTCTCAGGGTTGTGTTCCCTGCACTCTCTATTGAGTGTAACGACGGTCTTGGCTGCAGAATTTCTGGAGAGAATTTTTTCCTATACTAGAATCATGCTCACAGATGAGAAAAGGTTCAGTACCCTATGTGCAAAGAGGTAATGCATCTACTTACGCGGGCACGTTCACTGGCATCGGAATACCTCGTGTGAGATATACGTAGTCGACCCAAGTCTAATTTCCTGACTATCGCCGTATCGGTGACTGCCACATATGGACACGTTTTTGCATGTATATTCTAAGGGCACAGTGGATGATAACCTGTCATGTCGTACATTCTATACGCATCTATCGACAGACGTGTGAGAGGCTAGGAAAGCTCGCGCGAATTAAGCGTGCCGATAACGGATGGGCTGTGTTGGAAGGAGTACAATAGCTCAGTCCTGCTTTTAAACCAGCAGCACAGTGTATGTCACGATCACCGGTGGAAATCCATACAAGCTGTCGTCTTGGTTATCAGAGAGCAAACGCAGAAGAAGAGGGAAAAGTACATTTCACTTCCTCTAGAAATATAAACACTTCAGAAATGTATTCACATCACGGAGGAACAAATTACTATTGATATACAATTGTATGTGTTCTTAAAAATACGTCTAATTCACGGGTAATATTCCGTTAGTATACTTTATAAAATTATATTATTTGCTATTGTTAAGGAATGGCAACGGCCGACTAGTAAGTACACTTCTTCCAAGATTATTGATTCAGACACAGGACAAATCACTCAATCCTGTTATGGTGTGCGTAATAAACTTGAAACTCCTTTAATGTTGATTAAAAATCATCGCACTGTAAAGCTGCAAATATTATTTTGACACTATTTTTGCAGATTAGAAATAATATTGAAGCGAGACACAATATCTACCAGAAAACGTGTATTGAAAACTAATACAGATCTATGGATTTATCATATAAAGAACCGATGTAACCAATGCTGGCATATCTTGGGAGAAATTGTAGTGTAATGTTAAATAATTCTTCCGCTGATGATAAATCCACTTGTTATTGGTGGTATGAAGTAAAAGTTACTGCCGTTCACCAAGCCATTTGGAAATAGGGGATCGAGATTTCAAGCTCTGGAAAGGTCAAGAAATAGCGCCATGTTTACTGAGCAGGTATGTTTCTGGTCAACCACTGAATAGGAAGCTGATCAATCATGGGAAACCGTTTGCCATAACGCTAGTTTATAGCTCATACTACCATTACTTTTACCATCCACCACATCTACTAATGTGATCATGAATTTTCACAAGTACGTGCCCCTAGTGTTATCGAATATCATGACACATTTTCACAAGTATGTGTCCCTAGTGTTATCGAATATCATGACACATTTTCACAAGTATGTGCCCCATAGTGTTATCGAATATCATGACACATTTTCACAAGCATGTGCCCCATAGTGTTATCGAATATCATGACACATTTTCACAAGTATGTCTCTCTATCTATTCGCTAAACCTTTTGTTGCCTTTCGGCGTCAGGTGTTTTCTGGTGATGACCCTCGTGTGTGCTGAATATATTGTGGAATTTGTGGCCGCTTTTATTTCGGTGGTCCATCGTTTTCGTGGTCTGCATCTATGTGTGTATTCACTGTATCTGTGTAGCATAGCTTATTGTGATATGATGTATGATGGGGTGTGAAAGCATTTTGATCTGTTGTCTCTTAATATGTTCCAAGATTTCGGTGGTGTTGGTTTTTATTTGTCTAATGTCATCATTCCTCACTCTATCCATTATCGCTATTGATATGATTCTGTGTAAGCATGCCATATCATCAGCTGTCACAAGTTTACATGTGTCTTGTACTGTCGTTGCCCATGTTTAGCACTGGTAGCACAGAGTTGGCATTATAATCGTTTTAAATAGTGTTATTTTGGTGGTTAAATCTACATTGTTGTTACAAGTATGTGTCCCTAATGTTATCGGATTATCATGTCACATTTTACATGTCGTAATAATGGAATAAAAGAACTAGACATGTGCGAGGAGGCGGTCGCCACAGTTAGGAGAGTCAACCTTAATTCCTAGCAGAACCAAAACCGAAATACATTCATCTTATGTGGAGACAGAATGTAGTTATCCTGTTTAGATTTGACGCTGAATGACACCACTAATACTTTTCAGTAACTTAGCCGCCATCTGCCTCGCCTGCATTTGAGTTTTCTAGTTGTCATGGTGTTTCTGAAGCTTCCTATTAACAGCAGTCCCCAAGCCACACCGATGTCCTTCTGATGATTATGCTGATGATAACATTACGCTTTCTCCGTGCAATGTCGCCATTTAATAATTTATTATTTGAGTTTTATAAAATCAATTCATATTATTGATCTAAAAAAAACCACAGGAAAAACTACATCATAATAACCGCCATTGCTAGAATTCGTTTGTCTTAATTGTCGACGATTCATTAATATCCGTACTAAATCCTGAATTTTCATAATCTTTCTATATAGTTCATGTCATGTAGATTATGATGTATATTCACATCCAACTGCCTCGTTTAATGTCAATCATTTTCGATACCGATGTGCCACCTACCACAACGCTAAGGGATAAATCAACCAGTGTAGGTAACAACCCTAAACAGGAAGTAGGTGGCTGGGGTAACACTGGGAAAAATGTCAAGATATAAAAAATAGGTAGGTGTGTTATATAACATAAAACAACTTAACGAGATACAGAGACAGACGACGTTTCGACTATAAAGCCTTCATCAGGACAAACAAATGACCACAATAAAACAAATCTTACATGGAGACAAATAGGGTTATAATAAGGAGGACGATAGCAGATGGGTAATGAGGGAAGAAAAGATGTAGAAGAATGATAGTTGAGGAAAACGTATGGGGAGAAGCTAGTAGTAAGTAGTGACGAGAAAGTAGACTGAAGAAAGTGAGATCTATAGGATTCATTCTCTGTTGCCACTTTTGAGGTGAGTATTTTTAATGTAATTTACTTGCTACCATATCTTTTCCTTTGTTCATCTCACTATTCAGTCTACTTGATTCTCTCTACTTACTACTAACTTCTCGCTATACGTTTTTCTCACCTGTCATGCTTCCACATCTTTAATTCCCTCATTACCTATCTGCTATTGTCCTCCTCATTATAACCCTATTTGTCTCCATGTAAGATTTGTTTTATTGTGGTCATTTGTTTGTCCCGATGAAGGATTTATAGTCGAAACGTCGTCTGTCTCTGTATCTCGTTGTTAAGTTGTTTTATGTTATATTTTGGTAACACACCTACCTATTTTTGTATATCTTGACATTTTGCCACAACGCTAAGTTGTTTAGTATCTTCACTATTGGTTTTTCTTCCCTCTCTTCCTCCGCAACTTATCTGTCGCCGCGATGATCTCCATTTTCCCTCTTCTCATTAGGTGTCCACAGAATGTGAACTGTATTATGATGATTTTCGATTTGTGGTCTAAACATTCTTTTATAAAACTACAATCTCTACTTTCTCTATATACTTCCTTAATATTCTAGACACATTCACAAATACTTACCTATAATAAAGGAAGATCATACACGCAGGTGTCAGGAGAAGCAGGGTAATACTATTACATGCCAACCCTATTTGATGTGCCCTGCGGTAATGCTGTAACAAGTTCATTGATGAAACATTATTAAATATCAATATATGTCAAGGCTCAAGCTGTTACTGTTTATGTACTCTAAAGAAATGGCGATCAATAAGTGTGCACAGGAAAAACAAATAATTAAATATCGTTTCTTGTCTCGAGAAAATCTATGTTTAGGAAGAAAAGTACAATAATGTAAAATAAAACAAATTAAAGTAATATAAATTAAATAAAATTAAGTAAAATAAAGTAAATAAAATAAACTAATTAAAATAAAAACAGTAAATAAAATAAACTGATCAAAATAAATAAAATAATAAAATAAATTAAGTAAAATAAATTAATTAAATAAAGGAAACTTAGTACAATAAATATAGTAAATAAAAGAACTAAGTAAAATTAATATAGTAAATATGTAAACTAAGTAAAGTAAATGAATTAAAATAAAGTAAATTACAATAAGATGCCAAGATTGTCATTTGGAACGTTTTGTAAGTCACCAACGTCCCCTGGGTTGGCCCAGCCGAACGAAATGGCAACAGAAGAAGGTGGGCATAATGCTGACTATATAATATCTAGTTATGCTCTTGGTCAAAGAAATACTGCGACCTAATATTGTATACAGTAATACGTCTCAATGGTGTAGACTTTCCTTATTTTTCACGTCAATATTCCACTTGTACTAAATCCAATAAATACGTCACATGACCAGACTAAATCCAAAATATCGAATTGTTTGAGTACTTTTTAAACAATATACTGCCATCCATATTTCTCTTCTGAGAAGTTTCAACATAGTATCTGTTATTTCAACGGTGTGTTATATTTGATAAATGTATTCTTCTAGATACATCTAGTGCAGTGTTTTTTAACCTTCATCAGCCTGACCCCTATTAGGCTAAATCGCCTATCTTGCACACAAATCCCCCCCCCCCCCCCGCATTCCTCAAAAAAAAGGTCATTAACTTTCTGTATGGCTATAAATCTGTTTGTTTATGTGATAAATGGTTAAATTCTTAAGCTATCTTTGGAATGCTCTGTGTCCCCTACTTTCACAATTTTTTCTACGTGAACCGATTACAAGTATCAGTATCTCCCATTTTGACTATATGGTACTCATTGAAAAAAACTGTCGGGTTGGTTCGTTGGTTGCTGATCCAGTGGTCTATGGGCTCATGCCCTTTGACCCAATGCCATTAAATGACATTATATTGCTGGGTAGTCTGTGGATTTTCGGCCCACCCCGGAACAGAGCGAGATAATAACTATCACACCTCCAGGAATGTATGTTTCAACCTATGCACTGCTCCGAGCTACTGTAGCCAAGATAGGGTTCACTATGCTCATTCCCCGCCACCTAATGACTACTGGTTATGCGGAACTTCTCTATTGTATAAGGCATGTAACCATATGTTCAAGTCAAAATGATTGTCACGTCCTGAGTCACAGTGCCTTTATGATGGATCTACGCCATAGGAAAAAACAGTGCTGTCAGTTTTCCTCCTCCCCAGTGCTGCACAGTACATCTCTGGTTCCCTCCCAACCACAGTGGGTACATACACATATTCAAGTAAACATGAAACACAATTCAACAACAAAATAACAACACAAGGAGCATAATTCTACAGATAACGTGTCATAAAGCTTCTATAAGAAGATAACCTCAATATAATGACATGTCATCTACTAAGGTTTTCTGTTGCATGGGTGGTTCGCCTAGTGGGCCATTAGTGAGGCCCACAGACGCAACCGCATGCGTGTAAAAACTGTCATGGAGGTATTATTTCCAGAACCTTGTCTTCTCAATGAATTCTCTGAACCCCTCTCTGTCCTGGGCGATGCGGCGTGCATTTTCCAAGGATGTATTCATGTTATCTTTAATGTCTTCAGTCCATCGTCTTCTTGGTCTGCCCATTATTCTCCACCTAGGTACTCTGAACTCCAGTATTTGTCTTTCTAAACAGTTGTGTCTCTTTATATGACCAAACATGTGTAGTTTTCTTTTTGTTATTGTGTTTAGTAGCCAACACTCTGGAATCTTCAATATGTGTATAATATCTGAGTTTCTCTTTTTTATTCTTTCCATAATATTCTAAGTATCTTTCTGTAGCATTTCATCTGAAAGGTGTTGATCTTCTTCGCCGCTATTTTACTTAGGGTCCATGTTTCACAGCCGTATGTTGCAACCAGAAAAATAAAAGTTCGTAACGATAAAACTACTCTAGTATATTTTGCGCACCTTAATAAATTGCCCTAAATCGTATTTAACTTCCGCCGAAGACGGATGTGTCGGACCTTGGGCGCATATAACGCTTTTCTATTCTCTGGACTACATCCTGCTGGAAATCTAGTAGGACCACGATCTTGCTACAAGGTAGATCTAGCAGGAGTTTGAGAATGAACGCTGAAGAAGAAGAAGTGTTTAACTATGTAGCATATTGCAATTTACTTTTTAATCGGTTTGTTCAGCATTTTATTATTTTCCTTATATCGATTTAGTTATCACAGGATTTCTGTTGAAAATATTTTAATGTGCATGATTTTAGCTCGAAGGAGAGAGTGCAAGAAAATATTATGGAAATCGATGTATGTCTCAAGAGGGATAGAGAATCATAATCATGCGAAATGACAACAGGAGTCGGTGTTGATGGATCTACGCAAGTTGCTATATCTAACATCTTCTGTGAGAATTGTTGTTGGAATATCGCAATGTTAAACTATTTCATCTTTACTCACTATGTGTGTACTCTGTATCATGTTACGTCATAATTTCTCGCCGTACTTGTATAATATTCTTCTCTCGCGCCTCTTAACCTGCCCACAACTCGAGACACCCACGCTCGTACGTGACTACCATTACGGCGGTGTTATTTTCTCTAGTTTTCAATAGTACTCTGAACATTATCTACGCAACCACATACATGTTGCATCTATCGACTACTTTCAATTTTATTTGTAGTCTAAGTCATTTCTCCATACGTTTCAACATATGTTCTATAATGTTCTATAATATCTTCTATAATACGTTCTATAATTTCGACGGCTATCTTTCACTCAAAAATATATTATGTAATAAGACCTTGTCATTAAAGGTGAGAAAGAGAGTTATGCAGTGCTATATAATCCCTATACTAACATATGGGTTCAAGTCGTGGACATTAAACAAACTCTAAAGTGGGAAATTAGAGGTGAGAAAGAAAGTTCTGCAGTGCTATATAACCCATATACTAACATATGGGTTCAAGTCGTGGACAATAAACAAACTCTAAAGTGGGAAATTAGAGGTGAGAAAGAGAGTTCTTCAGTGCTATATAACCCCTATACTAACATATGGGTTCAAGTCGTGGACAATAAACACACTCTAAAGTGGGAAATTAGAGGCAACAAAGATGTGGTTCTACAGAAGAATGATGAGAATACCATGGGCTGCCAGAAAAACTAATGGTGAGGTGTTGAAAGAGTCAAATGCAAAACGGACCTTAATCAACAATATCAGAAAAAGACAATCTTCTTTTTTTTGGCCAATTCATTAGACAGGCAGGGTTTGAGAACATAGTCACAACAGGCAAAATTGAAGGCAACAGAGACAGAGTGCGACAACGTTAGAAAATATTTGACAGTTTGACAACCTAGCACGGCAAGGAAACAACAACGACTTTGATACATAATACTGTGGACAGTTCTGGGAGCCGCGTTAGCGCAGTGGTTAGCGCACTGGCTTCGCATATGAGTGATCCTGGGTTCATTCCCCAGTTGAGGCGGAAATGTTTTCAGATCGCAACGGCTCCCAGGTCGACCCAGCCTTAAATGGGTACTGGATTATTCCGGGAAGTAAAGACTGCGAGGGAGAGGAGATGGCTACCGCCCTCATTTGCAGAGCCTGTGAAATGTGAGATCGCTAACATCCCACACCCCTACGGCATTAATAAATGCTATGGGTTACTTTACTTTACTTTTTTTACTGTGGACAGAGAGCTGCGGAGAGTCATGATCGCCTACGCCAGCCGGCATGGCACCTGATGATGATGATGCTGGTCTTCCTCTCACCTAACAGCAGAAGCATATTAATCGGCTTATACTGTCACGTTCTAACACATTTTTTGGGAATACTGTCTTTCCCTTTTCTTTTGTAATTTCTCTCCTTTTAACTGCTCTCTTCTTCTTCTGCATTCGTATTAAAATTCCTGCATACTAGCACAATGTAATCTAGAGAACGTTACACGCTGTGTAACGCTTTATAACGTGGTTGCGTTTTCAGCGACCTTTTGAGCTAACATAATATTACTCATTGGACAATCTGCAGAAAATATATTTTTATCGTTGCATGTTTCTTTCAAATAGATCATAAAAAGGGGGAACTAACATATTACGGACATATAAAAGAAAATGATGGTTTAAAAAAATTAATCTCCGCCAAAGACTGATGTGTCGGGCCATTGGTGCAAATAAAACGGCGACACAGCGCACGTCCATTCTTTGGACTACATCCTGCTGGAAATCTAATAGGAGCATGGACCATCGACAAGAGAAATTCAGCACGAGTTTGAGAATGTACGCTGAAGAAGAATAAAAATATTAATCAAGAAGGGCACAGTTTCAGGGAAGAGGGCATGAGGCAGAAATAAACTATGATGCACACATGGCATCGAAAAGTATCTGATTATGAGACTAGAAGAAGCTGGACAACTGAGAAACTTACATAGTGGTAGTCAGGAGAACATTCTGTAAAGGAAACATCACTTGGTTGGTTGGTTGCTGATCCAGCGGTCCATGAGCTCATGCCCTTTGACCTAATGCCAGTAAATGGCACTATATTGCTGAGAAGTATGTGGATTTTCGGCCCACCCCGGGACAGAGCCAGAGAATAACTATAACACCTCCAGGAATAGCTATCACACTATTGATAACCTCAATATAACGGCATGTCATCTACTAAGGTTTTCTGTTGCATCGGTGGTGTGCCAAGTGGGCCATTGCTGAGACACACAGACGGAACCACATGCGTGTAAAAACTGTCATGGAGGTATTATTTCTAGACATTTGTCTTCTCAATGAATTCTCTGAACCCCTCTCTGTCTTGGGCGATGCGGCTTGCATTTTCCAAGGTTGTATTCATGTTATCTGTAATGTCTTCAGTCCATCGTCTTCTTGGTCTGCCCTTTCACCTCCAACAAGGTACTCTGCACTCCATTATTTGTATTTCTAAACAGTTGTGTCTCTTTATATGACCAAACATGTGTAGTGTTCTTTTTGTATTGGGTTTAGTAACCAACACTCTGGAATCTTTAATATGTTTATAATATCTGAGTTTCCATAATATTCTAAGTATCGTTCTGTAGCATTTCATCTGAAAGGTGTTGATCTTCTTTGCCGCTATTTTACTTAGGGTCCATGTTTCACAGCCGTATGTTGCAACCGAAAAAATAAAAGTTCATAACGATAAAACTACTCTAGTATATTTTGCGCACTTTAATAATTTTCCCTAAATCGTATTTAACCGCCGAAGACGGATGTGTCGGACCTTGGGCGCAAATAAAACGGCGACACAACACATTTCCATTCTCTGGACTACATCCTGCTGGAGATCTAGTAGGACCATGATCTTGCTACAAGGTATATCTAGCATGCGTTTGAGCACAGTACATCTCTGGCTTCCTCCCGACCACAGATGGTGCATACATATATATTCAGGTAAACATGAAACACATTTCAGCAACAAAATAAAAGCATAATTGTATAGATGGCGTTCCATGACGCTTCTTTAATAAGATAACCTCAATATAACGCATTGTCTTCCACTAAGGTTTTCTGTTGCATAGGTGGTATGCCTAGTGGGCTATTGGTGAGACCCACTGACGCACCCACATGCGTGGACACATCACATATAGATAGATGTTTCTTTATTTTTCTCTGTACCTCTGGTTCCTAGAAATGATATCTGTTAACAAGTGATTATAACAAAATTACGGAGGAGGATTAGGGTCGAAATCGTTCTAAAGCGTATTCTGCATTTTTAAATGACCTTAAAGATTATGACTTTAGTTCTATAATATTGTGCTCCGCGCGATACTCTTAGCAAACTCCATACTGCTTTTTTAAGAGGTACGTAGTAAAAGTGAGAAATATCCGAATACAGTGCAGTTAATCACATGTAGTTTATATGCATATGTTTCTCTTATGTACATCGAGCTGACCAGGAAACGTGGGTTTCAAATCCACTTGTTATTCGTGGTTTGAAATAAAGGTTAATTCCGTGGTTCACACAGCCACCAGAAAGAAGGATACCAGAGCGCATGCTCTTGAAATGCCAAGGAATGCCGCCAGAGCTAATGCAAGTGCGATAGGCGATGCTAATCAATCGGTTTTTGTTCATCCTCTAAGTAGCTAAGCATGGACAACCGTGTGCAATGACGCTGGTTCATGACTCATATAACATTTACCTTTACATATCATAAGTTATTTATTTTCACCGGATCTGGAAGTGAATAAGACAAAAACACATGTTGTTAAAATGCTAATAATGCTTGGAATCGAAATGTTATAGAGACACTGTAAATACCTGCAAATACATCTTGTGCATATTTATTGACAAACTGGTAATTTATCATGTTCGGATGTATCCATCAACAACGCATATAATCTATCGTGATTTTCTTGGCGGTATATTACATTTAAAACTATATGCTAAAGTGAGGCACACACCTGTCAACTGCGGACGATATTCCATGTCGATTATATCAGAGGTTTTTAGTACACAAAATTACGGAGGTTTTAGTGTAAAAATAACAACTAAACATGTGTCATTTATGTGTGAAATATACAAGTTAAAATATTTAAAAAACTTAAACAAAGCACATGTTATGATTGAGTCACGATGCTCTTAACGATTGACGTTAGGCCAAAACTTCTTACAATAAAACAATAAAGATGTTGTTGTACACCGAAATACACCTTCCTGTGTATAATAATATTTGTTCGTACACATTTTTTTATCATTCGCGGATCTCCTTGAGAGAGCATTGGTACTACCTGAGATTAGGGATCCAGAGAGCTTAGTTTAAGAAGTACCATTCAAGCATATTATACAGCGTTCAATATTTTGCTATCAGCATGTGAACACAATTAATCGATGTAATATATCGTGGAAATTTTAAAAAGCTAGTCCTCGAGGGGAAAATATCGCATCTTAACTGCAAATGAAGCAGTATAAAGCACTTAATTTAAAATGTTTTAATCGCTGATAAATATAAGTGATTACACTAGAACTATTTGTCAAGAAGAAACAGAAGAGCCGATACAAGAAACACTTAAAATATTTAAACGATTTGTAAGAATAAATAATACAATCTGTTCTAATCTCCAACTCAATAATACAACTGGATATGTTTAATGAATATATTAACATCAGCGGATCACGTGACATATTTTTAAATGTCTGAGCTGAGATTTATGCCAAATATGTGGCGATACTAATCCCCCTCTTCTTTCGGGAAAAAAATATATTCATTACGATATTTGGATTACACAATTAGACGATTCAGAAGTGAACATACAGTTTTACTAAATGTATTTGAAAAGGTTAACCAATCTCCATGAATCTGGATTATCCAGTTTAATACAAAGAAAGAAATTGGGGCATATATGTGTGGTACAATTATACAGGTCTGTGATAATTAAGAACATAATCGGAGTCATTCATATGCAGCAAGCGACTTTCTGCCAAACTTTCTGGACCTTATTGATGACATTATGATGATGTCTGAGATGTCTCAAATGTCTGATACAAGCCACAGGAGTGACCAGAAGACACAGAATTAGAAACGATGTCATAAGAGAATTAGTGGGTGTCATATCAATTCTATAATACATACACAAAAAAACCCAGATACAATGGTTTGGTCATCTGGAAAGAATGCCGTGTGATTCATTAGTTTATAAAGCATATATGAAGAGAGGAGAAGCAGAAAGAAGAGCCAAGGGTAGACCTAGCGTACACTGGATCGACAACATCAAAGACACATTACACGAACACCAAATAACATTATCTGAAGCGGCCAGAAAAGCGAGAACAAGAACATTGTATCTCCCTCGACACCTGTAAAGGGTAAAACAGGAAGGAAAGAAGAAGAAGAAGATTGATGACATTCAGTAATATATATATTGTGATCAGAAGCAGTATACCTTTATACTACAAGGTTGCAGGATTCCATGTGATTGTATTCTATTAATGATGAATGTGTCATCTATATGACATGTGGCAAAGACGCTTATATAGAACAATTTATTCGCCGCCTTGACGACAATGAATTACATGTCATGTTATTATAGAAAATGTTCACATTCGTGAAGTATTAGAAATTATTATAGAAATGTTTGATAAGGACATTTAATTTCATCACTATGACAACGAAGCTTTTACTCATAGGATTGTGCATCACTGAGAGTTGAGTCAAGCAAAATGAATTAAACAGGTTACTAAAACACTTACCTTGCCTATTAATAAAAATATATTTAAAAAAGTATATATAAAAAAACATACAATAAAACTAAACAGGACAATTCTCCACGTATCGGCTCAAATTGAACCTTTTTCAAGAGACAAACAACAGAAAACAACAAAATAAAAAACAAAATAGATGACTAGATTTCATCAAGCCCCGTCTCCATCAAAATGGAGTTAAACAGTAACCTGTTTAATTCGTTTTGCTTGACTATTTTTCATTAGGTTACTGCGGCGCTATCCACTTTGTCGGACACCCTCTGACCATTTGGTTATTTATGACTGAGAGTTGAGACAATCTGTATGATAAAAGTTCTGGAGAAAAATTATATTACACATAGGGAATAAGAGCTTCATCACTAGTAATTCCTTGGTATCGAAACATAGAATCCTATCTCTGCTGATCTCCACGTGCTATTGTCATCCAGATTGTCACCATCATAATATCCTCTATCTTGCCTTGGTAGGTGGTGTACTTTGACAGACTGCAATCTGTCCATAACTTGTTGTTTCCCTCCTGCTTGTATGTCTGCCTAGCCATTGATCGACTTTCCTTTTCTGTAACTTCAAGCAATGTCTTCAAAAAGCTGTCATGTCTTTTAATATATCCAAACTATTTTATGGAATATGTGATTCTTTAAAGTTTTTTTCATATCATAGTTCGTACCAACAAGTTGTTTGAAGATTCTAAAGTTGCCTACACGACGTTCACCCCCAACTCCTCATCGATATATGCATCATTACTGAATCCCAACCACAGCAAAACAGACTACCAACCTTCCAAAAACAATCTGTATAGTTCCCAGAATCAGCATTGATATTTTACGATAACAACTGTGCATACTTTCTTTTGCAGAACATTAAAAAAGCAACTAAATCTCACTATTGAACCGTGACCAAATGATGGCGGTATAGAAGACATGTTCGCTAAATTAAGTTGGACCTCATATGTTACGTGTTGTGATTAATGTTTGGCTTACAGTTGGTTACTATTTATATACTTGTAATCACATACAGATTTGATCAACTTAATTTAGCTATATTCTGTAACTGCATGATACGCGGAAATCGTGTTTGATTTACGTTATCAGACCTACAGTTTTGGGCTCTCCTAAAAATAATATCGTATTGTTTACTTTCGAGGTAATCACAGCGCATTGCACCATTGAAAGTACTCAATTATATTTTTCATGTTTGACTGTCGGAAAATGCCGTTCTCAACCAGAGGTCTGAACTACAAACACTGTCGAAGAATGTCGTTCTCTACTAGAGGTCTGAACTACTCATAGTTTTGACTATTTAATCTTAAGAACCAAATGACATATTAAAACACTCAATGATGTTTCTAGTCCATTGTCCACTATTCCTTTTCCAGCAACCATTCTTGGTTATATAATATGTTTTTTCTGACCTTGGGGTATCTTTCTCTCGGGTATTTGTTTGATGTTCTCTCAGTATCTATGGTTCGGAACCTTAATCTAAACTGAACATTACTTATGAATGTAAACATTACAGTACAAAAATAAATTATCCATACTATTGACATTTGTCAGTGCTACATATAAATGTGTTGATACTGTTGTATTGACTAACGAACACAACAATCAATGTAAGTCATTTTAATTCTGAAAACTAACGCTACTATTTTCTGGTGAATATTTAACAACTTATTATTGAATGTCAAATCATATTCCCAAAGTAATGAGATCATATTATATGTACAACCGTCGTGTATTGTCGAAGACCGACATCGAAGAATGAATAGTAAAATTATCATCTGCTATGAATGTCGTTAGAGGCAGATAATATAATTGTACATAGGTTGTTGGTTCCAAGACCTATGGTATCAACTCGCTGTGATGAAGCATAAAATTCTAGATCCACATGGGGTTAGCACATCGGTGCTACAATGAAAGGCTTCTACATCGGTAGCCTAGTTGATAAAGAGGTTGCTTTCTATCACTGGGTTACAGCGTGCCAGATTCGAAACCACGTCCGGACCAAAAAATGAGGGTTGTGATTTCTCGCTTGACACGACCACTCCTCCAGTCGACTAAGTTGTAAATGAGTACCTGACGCATGAGTTATGGGAGGTAAAGACAGCAAGGAAGGGAACTGGCCACCCCAGGCTGCTGCCATAGGACATACCTTTACCTTTACATAGACCCCTAAATCTGGGAAAACACGGCCGAAACTCGGGCTGTCTGGATGCAGAACCTACATACGGAATAAACATTGTTCAGAAATAATATGTTTAAATATATAGAAGAAAAAAGAGAGAGACTCATAAAAAGCATCTGTTGCTGTTAATGATCGCTTAAAAAGTCCACATTCCTGAGAATATATTCGACGGATTGTGTCTTCTTATTGCTTAATGATGATTTCCAAGAAGAAAAAAAACCTTACATTTACTAAATAATTCCCCAGAATAGCCCTGCTAATAATACAAGTTAACTTATCTTAGCTGGTGCCATTGATAATTTGTTGCGTTGCACATAATTTGTATTGCAAGCTAATGAAAAAAACGGATAAAGTCGTATAGACCAAGATAAGTGCCTCTACATGAGATCAATGTACAGACTATTCTAGATAAGTAGGTACAGTACAAGTAGATGACACCACATAGTCGAGTTATTTCCCTTGTCTATGTTTGTAAATTACATGTTCATCATTTAATAATTTAAATATTCATTTATTTTAGGGTTTGGGTTAGGGTTAGAGATAGTATAGTTGTGTTTTACATACTAAGCCTAACACCAACCCTAAACTAAATTAATATTTCAATTATTAACTGATGAACATAAAATTTACAAACATAGACAAGGGAAATAGTTAAACTTGTGCTGTTATCTACTTGTACTGCACCGAGAAGTACTTATTTTCTGTGAGAAATGGCTCAGAAATAAAGATTTCTACAACGTTTACTAACACCGCCTTTGTATGTGTTTCATGCTAAGACCATAAGTATCTAGAAGTATGTGTATGCAGTCCTCAGAAGATTCATGTCAGGACTGCCAGGGGTGGGGGAATTAGCCCATTTATCTGTAGCATGTCTCTAGATTGTCAGAAAGTCCATCGGCAGTAGATATCCAGCTGGAGTCTTTGAACCCTGCTGCAACATTCTTCCGTAAAACAGTCATCTGCAACCTTTCGTAAGGGAAAAAGTTATGAATTTATACTCTATGTGCATTTCAGTCATTATAACCATCGTGTAAAAGTGGCCTGTATTCTTTAAAAATAAAATTACTAGACAGTACGCAAATATTTCAATAAACATTCATTTGGAGTAAACACACATTGTATGCGTGTCCTTAATTCGTGTATGTCAACTAGAAAAGCTGATAGCTGGTGTTTGAAATCGTCCGATCATGTCACGTCAGTGTCTCCTGTTTATTAGTATAGTCGGTTCAACCTCTGCATACACTGCGGCGATCAAACACATATATTCGATGTATTTATTGCGTGATACCATTTCCCCTTCATGTCTCCTGCAAACTATTAATGACAAGTGTATACTTTCTTTTCTTATATTGTAGTCATTACGCGACACACCCATTTCTTATATTGTGGTCATTACGCGAGCACACCCTTTTCAAAGGTTTGGTTTCTGCCAAAAATCTTCATTGTGATGCTGTTTGTCGTCTTAGTGAGCACACAACATTCCTCTCTAATGGTCGTCCTCCACTTTTGAGTCGTGAAGGCCAAGGCACTCCTGATTTGTATCTCTACCGACACATCTGTATATATAATCATATCACCTTCCCTGGAACTCTCACCGAATCAGATCCATCACGTTCGTCTCCACCACTGTTGGACACCATTCCTTGCATTATCTACTGAGTATTATTATTGCTGTGAACGTTTTCTGACACTCTAAGGGCGCCCAACTCCATACCACACCAAGTAGTCGTCAAATATATGAAAATATGACATGTCTAGTCACCCCAGACGGTAATATTGTTATTGTTAGAATAGTTTCTTACTTAAGTGCTGTCAAAACACGAAATATAATAACATTTAATATCTGAGACTCAGAAATAGAGCATTAGATTGCATACTCTGCAGCCCAGGGCTGTACTCAAGCTCCTTCATGATTTCAGTTTGTGTAGTACATAATTCAAGAAGCGATACAATTATTCAAACATCTTTTAACTTACAATTTAACTATACACAATTTCAACTATCTGGAAATCCGGTCTACTTACGTCAAAATTTTCAATAATTGAATGAAATGCACTTAGTTCTTAAGAACGGCATGAATTTAATTCCGTCTAGTTCACTCTGTGAGTTCTTCGATATCATCACATATGATGAACGCCACTACATGAGTATATACAGTAAATACGTTCTACAGAGATTGGAAGTAAACATCATTACATACGACATTATTAATACGGTGCAATATTGTAATTTGTAAGATTGCATTGCTTAATGGTTTATTCTTTAATCGCTACATTAAACAATCTGAGATTTACTGTAAAACCCTTTTTAACTGTTATATTTTAGAGCCAGGAGTAATAATCACAGAATAACTACCACACGCTTCAAGTAATCATTTTTCAAGTAAATGTATTTTTATGACACTATGTCGATTATTGAATTGTTTTCGTAGTGCCAAATCTTTGGAGCAGAGCCGTAGATACGTTTTCAGTAAGGTTTTACCAATGTGATTCGCCCAGCTCTCTTGTATAAATCCTCGCTTAATGACACAGTTGATGACCCTTTTCGTAAAAATTCTTTAAGTGAGGGTTTCTACCCACCTTTTTTGAATAAATTCCTAGCACCAAAAGACATGTTCTGCTTCAATGGAGGGGAGGGGGGGGGTTAAACACATTAACTCCCATTTTATTTACGGGCTTTCCTTTCGTATATTTCTCGTATTGTACTTCTGTACCTCTGCATTCATACCATTTGCAAAACATATAAAACACCCTAGCGTCGTCTATTAGCTAATATATTCATTCTTACTCTTATAAAGCTGCGTATTTCTACGTCCAACCTAGTTCACGTTGGTACGAGGGTTAATGTAATGTGGATTCCACCACATGTCGGAATACCAGGAAATGAAGCAGCGGATAAGGAAGCCAAGAAAGGACGAACACAAGGAACAGAAATCCAGGTAGGACTTGGCAGATCGGAAACCAGAAGCATAATAAAGGACACAATATTTAAGGAATGGACAGAAAAATGGGACAACAGTGCAACAGGAAGACATGCACATGCAATGCTAAAAGGACCCACTAGGACCACTCAAATAAAGGAAGAGCTGAAAATCCCTGACAATAGGAAACTACTACGACTTAGACTGGGAAAATCATTACATTATATACTTGAACCAATATGTGAAGACTGTGGAGAGGAAAATACAATAGATCATTTCCTACTCCATTGTCATAAATACAACCATCATAGGCAAGACCTAAAGGATTACTACCTAAACAATAAAATTCCATATAAATTAGAAAAGGTTCTGGGCCATGATGTACCACCAGATAGGCTAAAACTAATTAAACAATTTATAACAAGGACTAAAGCCCTAATTAAAAAATCTAAGCAAAATAAGTCATTGTTTGTCATTAGTCTTTCCACAGCTTTCAACAAATAACAACCGAGGAACGCTCACCACAGGATACGACTGGCAATATGGACAATTTTTGGCATAATCGCACGCATGGTTTTTCAAACTCCCCCAGGCATTAGTGTCACTCTTAAATAAAAAGGCAATACCACCGGAAATAAACAGTTTAATACAACTAGGAACATAACATTCTTTTGCAATAATAGCGCGCACGGTTCTCAATTCGGCCAGACCATAGGTCACACTTAGATAAATGGCATCTTGGCCACAAATAAACATCAACTCCACCTAGCAATATAGATAATTCATAGTAATAGCACGCACGGCTTTCCAAAAACCCAGACCATTAGGTCACATTTAGATAAAAGCTAATACGGCCTGATATAACCAAAATAGACTTCTGTCTTAGGTTGAAAGGGTCGTGCCTCAGCTAAGAGGCTTAATCCCCCATCTAACAAACAAACAATGTTAGGTCCAATATATGGTGCTTTAAAAAAAAAACTAAATTATGCCATAATGTATTTAATATCTAAATAACCACTGCTCGCAATAACTCGACTACTTCCATGCATCTTGTCAATTTCTCAATTCTTCTTATTTTTTCGTGGTTATGGTTTTTGTTTAGTTTTAGGGTGACATGAACTATATGGGTTATCTTTTTTTTGCAAGGGGCATCTGCTAACTGTAGTTTCCTTCTAAGTATGTGAACCTCGTTGGCAATGTTGACTCCTTTTAGTTGTTTTTTTAGCAGAACATTTTTACGCTGTAGCCTAGAAGTTGGTTTTCCAGAGACTGATATTGGGCAGGTTGTTACAATTTTGAAATCTATTCTTTCTTGTAGTGAACCTAAACAAACTAAACTCTCAATTGCTATTATTGGGGCAGATCTCATGTCACCTGTCAGAAATAGCATTCCTAAATTGTATGCACTTTCTACTTTTGAAGATTGCTTGTTACTGCTGTTTCCCATGATTCGTTGCCATATTAAAAATTTCCACACCCCTACCCTAGCTTGTGAACAATTTCGTCATGACAAGGAAATTAGCCCTCTAGTGTGTTTCAACGAATTTCTTCATTTTTGCCAACCATTTCATGTTTCTCTTTCATTTTATTTCCAATTCCTCCGGGGATTAAAGGTGATTTCAAGGTAAGACAGTGAATCTTTGTTTAGAAATGCATTATATTTATAATGAGTCTTGCTTATTGCATTTTGTTGATAGTAAAAAATTGGATGTATATTGTTATGTTGAGTTTACTGGCATATCCAATTCTGTGGACCATTTGTCTAGGCATTCATGAGCATCATTTATACGACATTGTGACGTGCTTAAATCTTCTTCTATACTTAGCAGTGGAAGGTTTTTTAACATATGTAATAGCTCATACTTTTGTGGTAAAGATTTGCTTAAGATCATTGACGAAGATCGGAAATAGAGTTGCAGATAAGATTACTCTCCGTGAGATCCCATTCAACATTTGGACCATGCTATTTCATTTAGTAGTTAAACTAATGCATTTCTCCCTGTCAGGTTTTCATTTATCCTGGATAACATTCTGTGAAATATGCCATTTTGCAGAAGTATGAGAATTAGCCCTTGATTCCAGACTTTATTGAAGGTATTTTTCTATGAGACCCAAATCACTAAAATATACTTTGTCCCCCTTGAAATCAGTCTTCAATTTCCTGTGTGGTGAAGTTGACTTAGTCGTCAGTTGATCTGCAAATGACATGGAAACCTGCTTGTTCATGCATTATTCAGTTGTTTGATTTTAGGAAATATATGAACCTGGAGTTGATGACTGTTTCCATTAGTTTGCAGACACAGCTGGTGAGAGTTATTGAGCGGTAGCTGTCGGCTTTGTTTTGAGATTTGCTTTGTTTTAGTATATGGATTATGATGACTTTTTCCATTTTCTTATTATCCTTTCTGATTTCCAACTAGAATTTAAGAATTGTAAGAACTGGTTCGCTGCAATGAAGCCGAGGTGTTTAAGCATATAATTGGAAATGTGATCAGATCCGAGCAACTGTCTTTGCTTTAAGCCTTTTGTGGGGTCATCTAGTTCTTCTTTAGTTAGTGTGCTGACATGTCATCACTTAATGGTGATCTTAAGATTTGTTCTTTTTCTTTTTGTCTCTGTTTACTTTATTCTCTATTTGAAGAATGATAGTGGTGTTTCCTGTTTTGACCCACACAGTTCTTTGCTAGAACTTTCGCTGCATCTTTTCCTGTTTTAGTTATACTCTCTGTCTCTAGAACAATAGATGATGGTCTACTTTCTTCCTGGTTAGGAGTTTAGCAAATTGTGTACGTTTTTTTCCTTCTTTGTTAAAATTAATAGTTTGTTTTATCATGTCCTCTTCTTCTGACTGCTATTTGATATTCTCTTCTAAACGGTGCATTACATGCTTTGAGAGATTTATTGTTTTTCACAACTGAATTGATTTCTGAACCATTTCTGGCAATAACTTGTTCACTCTAAAGGTGCTGAAGATGTTCTGATCAGTTGGGTTTGTAATTGGATCTGGGACCTCTGGGAATTGATTCTCTTGCAGCTTGGATAATTGCCTGCTGGAACAATGTATCAGATATGTTTATACACTTTGTCTTACAGTTAATGGTAGATCAGTAGGAGTTCGATATAGAAGTTCATTTGTCCTGTCTACCTTCTTATAAATCCATATTGGGGCCCAGTTGTGTGTCCATACTTTCTGAATAGTTTGAATTTGAATTAGAGTATGCCTAAGGTTACTAGTTGTCAATGAAAACTATTGTCTAGCGGTAATCGTCAGAAATATAAGACATAGTGACTAGGATCACATGCCTACTTAGTGATTCATTTGACTTCCCGTTATTTCTGTTTTTATTACGATTATATTTTGTGTGACAGCCACTGGAAATCAAGAGACTAGTCAATGAGACATTTTCGAAAATATGTTTTTCCCATCCTAAAGGTCGTATGTTATTGGGTTCTCGATGTATCACAATGTTGCCTAAAATACCTTAAAGACGACGTCGAAACGCCATACATAAAGCACGCCGAAACACTACGTTAACAATTAAGGAAGGGGGTGGGGTGGTCTGAGAAAGGATGGCAATTGGGTACAATACAAGAATCAGTGGACAGGTTTCTACGGAACAAATAGGTAACATAATTCAACGGAACGAAATTCCGATAAACTCGCTTATACCGACGCATCCAATATTCGACACGGCAGGCCTTGAGATTCCCTGACCACTTGATGTGCGCGCTGCACACTGAGTGGGAGGTGGACGGCCAGTTCATTGCGCGCAAATCGCTAGATCGGTATTTTAAGTTACGACTTTTTAAGTTTCCGAAATAGTGCATTAGCATTTGGAATTAAAAAGTTGGTATGATGTCACGTGATTTGTCCACGATTCTTGTATTGAACCGGCAATTGTTTACTGGGGGGGGGGGGGGGGGGGAAGGGCTAACATTTTACATAAACTTATGTAGATAATTTATGATATGTATGAATGTTTATATTTGTATTAACAAATCCATTACATATTCACATGGAATTATAATTTAAATATTTTAATTTTTAATTTTAATTGTTCAGTTTTTATTTTTTATTAAATTTTAATTCAATATCTGCAGATATTGTCAATTCATTATATCGGAAACTCCTGTGATTATTGCAAGAGTTAGATTATTCTATTCCTGGAGGTTTTGTTTACCGTAATTAACTATTGAATGACACGTTATGAGCCAAAGGTATATTCCCAACTTTTGTGCAAATATGTTCTAGCAGTGGAAATTTAACTTTCATGATAATGTCCAGATATTTTCTAGGATGGTCGGTTGCTTATTCAGCCGGACATGGGCTCATGCTCTTTGACCTACTGTCCTTAAAATGACATTATATTGCTTGGAATGTGTATTTTCAGCCCACCCTGGGCCACAGCCAGAGAATAACTATCACACCACCAGAAAGGTAGATTTCAACCTATGCATTGCTACGAGCCACTGTAGCCAAGATAGAGTTAACGGCGCTCATTCCCTGCCACCAATTGACTACTGGTTATGCCGAACTTCTCTATACCTTTAGGCATGCAACCAAATGTTCAAGTCAAAAGGATTGTCACATCCTGAGTCACTGTGCTTCTATAATGGGTCTTAACCATAGGAAAAAAAACCAGTTTGTCAGTTTCCTCCTCCACAGTACAGCAGAGTACACGCCTGGCTCTCTGCAACCACAGAGGGCGCATACATATATTTAAATAACAAAACATGAAACAAATTGCAACAACAAAATAAAAACATGATAAGCATAATTGTATAGATTTCGTGACATGGAGTTTCTATAAGTAGATAACCTCAATATAATGGCACGTCATCTACTAATGTTTCCTGTGGCATGGGTGGTTTGTCTAGTGGTCCATTGGTGAGACCCATATCTATTAGCTGCTTTATTATGTGGCATTGATCTTACACATGTGTCGGGAATATACAACTACAGTGGTGCGTCCAGAACAATTCATAAGAGAACGCAAACCATGCGAACATTGTTTTTTGCACGCTGACAAAAGGATTGGAGACCCCGTTAATGTACTAATGATAATGTTTATACTGTATTATTTTATTGAGCTAAAAGATGATATTTATGTTTACAAGAAGACGTATTTGCCCTTGTAGAACACATACGGATGTTATATGTCTGTGTTACTGAGGATACTTCAATACTCGTACGGGATGTTCGTTGTTGTTGTAATGGTGCTTGTCTCGATGGGTCCGTTCTCAGGGACTTAAGTACAGTCTGTATGTCTTCACAAAATCGGGTCTTTTCTGGAGATACAGTTAGCCAATAAAGTACGGAAAAACCCGTTTACTTGAGTTGTTGGCGATTCGGTGCCATTAGAACAAACCTGGTTCATTTCCAGTTGGTCTCCAAAATTGAGAATTCTTTATACAGAGATACTGGTTAGTAATGAAAAAAGCGTGATAAATTGTATCTATGGGACTATGTATTATCACAAATCAAATACCAAAAAACCGAAGCCCATGTACCACCGATTTCCTACATTGAATTACAGTATTATTTATTTATGTAACATGTGATTTGCAGACCGTTGTTTTTACTATCACGCTGTAAGTCTCTTGGTTCAGTGGCAGGTGTATAACCTCCTCCAGAGTCATATTAAGAAGTCTTCAATAACCCGTAACTATCGTAGTCCTGGTCGCCCTCTACATTTTTGGTGACCAGCGAAACATTTAGGACTATGCGGTCATCGTGGCGTGGTTCTACTTTACTTTCACAGATTTATTTTTATACTCAATTCAGCGGATGGATAATTCTGTGAGTAGTCTGTAACGAGTTTTCTAGTTGAATTACAACTGAGACTAAGGCTACAAAAACTAAGAAGCATGCATCCTAACCTAGTGTACGATCTTCTACTTCTTTTAGAACATACCTCCATATTCATACATTCCGTGTAATCTGTCCATTCTCTGCTTGATAATGGGTGTCCGTACCACGTAGCATTTTCGGTGCATGTCTTGTAAGCATATACTGAAAATAGAAGAAAACACAAATATACTGCACGCATAAACCAAATAAAATGCATATTTTACATATATAGTAAAAAAAACTACCGTTCGTGCTCGAACTCCCACACGATCTCTCTTATAGCAGGAAATGGTCCTTCTAGATGCCTTCTAGATAAAGAAGCAGCTTTATCCATCAAGCTAAACGACTCCGCAGACAACTTACAGACCTACCTGAAGTTGACAGCCCCTTAAGGCCTGTACCAGAACAAACCCCGTGGAGTGAAAGGCATGGAATGGCAATATACATTCAGACCCATGTGAAAGGAATACTAAGCGAGGACGAACAGAAAAGTGTGCAGCAAAGGACAGTCACCCTCAGTTTCCTGGATGAGGAATATCCACACGATATATGGGTCAGAGTATACACAGATAGGTCAGCACAGAATGCCGTGAGGAATGGAAGTGCAGGTGTATATGTAGAATATCCACACAAGCCTAGAGATACCATCAGACCACCAACAGGAAAATTGTGCAATAATTATGATGCTGAAATCCAGGTAATTAGTGTGGCAGCTAAAAAACTGCTGAACTCCATCTCTGACCTACAGCCTGTGGTATTCCTGACAGATGCAATGTCCGTGCTTCAAGCTCTCCAGTCTGGAAACTAACAGACTTGAAAAAACTACTTAGCGAATTGTCTTACCAGTATAGGGTAACCATGCAGTGGATACCCTCTCACTGTGGAATACATGGAAATGAAAAAGCAGACCAACTGGCTAAAGAAGGTGCTGCCGAAGACCAACCAGATATACCAATCACCTACCATCAGAAAAAACAGACGATCAAGTCAATAAGAAAACCACAAACGCCAACACAAGATGACTATCACATTATGAACAGACCAGAACAAGTTATAATTCTACGTCTCAGAACAGGACACAACCGACTCCGCAGTCACATGTATACAAAGTTCAAGATTGGCAACACGGCCATGTGTACACGTGGACAGGCAGCACAAAGTGCCAAACATATACTCCAAGAGTGTTCTGAGCATGAAATGCTGAGGCAGACATATTGGCCAGAGGAAACAACAATGGAATCAAAACTCTATGGGACACTGTATGAACTACAAAAGACAGTGAGTTTTATTAAGGAGACAAAATTACAGATATAGACATGTTTCAAGTGAACGAAAGAAGAAGAAGAAGACCAATGGAATTCACAAAGTCAAATGAGCTAGTTTAGAAAGTAGTCGTTTTCTAATATGCCAACGCGGTTTATATATATGTTAACCGTCGATGAATGTTCACTGGTCAGAGCCAAGAATCTGCATTTATATATATGTCATTGTTTCGTATCCTGGTCAGTATGATTATGACATGAATGAAGGTTGTAAACATGATGTGATTACTTGTGGAAACATAATCATTTTGTATGTACTCTAATGCTTACATCCGTTTGATAACCTCATTTGTAATACCATGACATGACTGTCCACTTAAAGAAAGATACGTTTTCTGAATTTGTTGTTGAATATAATAAAATAAAGTCTATTTGGTCCCTCTTTCTGTCGCCAGGATTTTTCAATGTATATATTGTTCTATTTTGCAATCATTGTTTGTTGCATATGAACACGTTATTCTCCTTACATAACTTGTATACGTGTTTTTCTCTTCTGTTGTATTAATTGAGCCACAATCATTCTACAATGTTCGTGTATCTACCTTTTCTTACGTTTGCGTGCATGTTTCCCATGATTATAATAATGTATGTTGATTTTACTTAGTAGATGTTGAAACTTTAAGTAGCATTTGCATATAATGCAGAGGTAAGCAAATAATTCGAGTGTCTCACATATTGACTGTCAAACCTTTTTACTGGCCAACATAGATCACTGTATGTACTTGGCACTAAGATCGGAAAATATAAAATCACATTTCATTATTTCACTGCATGCCTACATGAATTGTTCAGTAGTACGGTGGTATTCTTCGAACTTCTCACAACATGAGCTGTGACATCACAATTGCGTGTGACTGGGTGAACCATGAGAGTAATTTTACTTGAAACCTGGAATAATGAGTAAAGTTGAAACCCAGGTCAGCTTGTTAGCTGGTGAATGACTAACACAGCACTAGAATGAAATTAAACGGGATAAGTAATTAACACCAATTCGGCTTAGCTTAATTTTATGTGGTATGGTGAATGTTGCATTTAATCCTATATAGGACTATGTTGAAGTGATGCTAAAGTATCTCCACCATTCAGATACTTCGACTGAAAACCAAATTCAAACTACACACCATCACCTCTGACTTGAGAATGATTATGTCCTTAATTGGTGTGGCGCATGGCCGAGAGGTTAGAACGCTAGTCTCACACGAGTGAGGTCTAGAGTTCGATCCCCGGTAAGGACTGGGTTTTTTTTCTGTCGGAGGGTAAATTAAAAAAAACTCAAGCCTGTACATGACGTGGCGACAGCAAGAGCATGCGGCCTTTATCACACAGATATTCAATCCCCTCCCTGCAACGCCTGAACTGGTAAAATGTAGTATTGACAGGTTTTTTTTGGTTGACAGTTTTTAATGTCCTTAATTTAAATTTTGAATGATTATATCCGTAATGAAAACTTTATCTAAATCGTCGTAATCATATTTGTAATCAATATAATACTACTGCTGTATAACTGAATAACAATAGTACTTACGTAGAGCACAGGTTTTTGATGTTTCATTTGAAGATAACTAACAAATTATCACTATATGAATATGGAGTATAAACACGAAAAAAATACAAATATCAGCAACTACCAATGACGTGTGTATTTTTATTTGTATTGTTTTCGTGTTTACACTCCATAATCCGATAGTGATAGTCTGTTAGGTGTTATAAAGCGAAACTTCAGAATCATGGGCATTACGTACGTACTAATCATATTTGTAAATGCATGTATAAACGTTTAGCTTACTAACAATTCGAATAGAACCGTAATCATGCTCCATCCAACACTTTGCATAATATAAATTGAACCCAACATTGCGTAGTGTGGTATGGCACATAGAATATTTTAAAGATTTGCCTACTCAGGCAATGTATATCAGAAACAAGCATCACTTTCCACAGATTGTATGTAATGGCGTTTAGTTACAAATGCGAAGTTGCATCTTTACTGAGCAATGGTACTCTCTGTGCATGTGTGTAGTAGCCAAACGGGTATCGTATACAGGTACCACTTGAGGAAGCTGACTGTAGCACATTACACTAGCTTTTCCCTCAAACAAATGTAATTATCTAAGTAACCATCTAACGTATTAATATTTTGCATATGATAATTTATTTTTGGTTAGACCTAACAAAAAAAACTTTATTTTTGTTTATCATGTTTAGTTTTTATGCACGAAAGGTAGCCTTTGTCGGCATAATAATTATCGTGTATCTAAAAAAGAAATGTTACCACTACATACATTACACCGATCAGTGTTGCCACATAGTTCTGGCAAAATCGGAGTCTCGGACGACCAAAAGTAGTCGAAACCCACGGAACGGCCTTTAAAAAATTGTTACGCTGAATAAAGGACAAAACATTATTCTTACGATTTTTCTCTTCTTTTTTAACATATGAATCTCAAATTTTATCCCATAGTCATAGGTTATATTAGATATTGCGACAGTTGTAAATATTCCTTCTTTAAATTTGAACGTTTTATTTTCTGTTGCTACTTGTTCCATAATTTAAGCCCAAATTAATTATATTTGGTTTAAGTGAGAATGATATGGTGATAGTCTTAAACATCTGTGACCATGTACCTGGATTGCCCTGTCTATATGAAAAAAAGCTGTTCTTGTTGTGTCTTTATTTACAATTCCAAGTAATTTCAGAGACTGTTTGTTAAATGAAATGTTGTTTCTGGTAAGCGACACCTTTATTACATATTCAGTACTTGATGAATTTTTAATTTTATCTTCTACTGTGTTTTCCCCGTTTCTTAGGTCGCCTAGTTTCCCGCTAAACCTTTTATATATGCTGTAAATTCGTCTCTACTATTCTGAGAGGTAATTGTTAACTACTATTCGCACATATGAATTGCGCAGTTCTACATCAGAAACTCCGGACACAGACAGAACATTATTAAAATATTGTTAATTTCTATACAGTATTCCTTCCGAATTATGAACATTTGTGCCTTTTATTAGCACAAAACATGCGAATATTTTAAAAATTCAGTCCCAGAAACTACAACCGCAGATGTAAAATACATTTCCCGGGTTAGGGTCTACATCTAGCAAAAGTAAACGGGAAAGCAGTAGAACTGTAAACACTGCACCGGATGCACCAATAAACATTGCCTGTCTTGTTGTTGTTCATGGTAATTATGGTATCCCTAACATTCGTACAATTATTATGCACAATTACCAGAACACTTTATGTAGTACGTTTGCTTTGTGTATTAACCAACTGCATAAGTGAGTTCTATGGAGAGATACAGACAATGTGACCACAAGAAGTACTGTATGCAGTAGACAAAGATCCAGTGGCGTAGCGAGGGGGGGCGGGTTGCCGACCGCCCCGGGCGGCATCATCGGGATGGCGGAAATTTTATTTTCGTCCATTCTTTCACAATAACCAATAACTGACATAATTTTTTCATTTCACAAGGGTTATGATTACGCCCCGGGCGCCATTGGCCCACACTACGCCACTGCAAAGATCATACTGGAATCATTTTTGGTATACGCTAAATTAATGGTGCCATGCTGCGCGGAACAGAGCTATATTTCAGCATAAGTATGCGAAATAACGGAAAATACGGCAGAACACTAATGGATACTAGTTATAAATACACTGGTAGTACCAACACCAGCTAAAGCAATTGTCCGTAGCTCGACATGGCCACTAGTGATCTTAGACATGGTTACTAATTGAAAAACAACTTTAAGTAAGTCATTGGACTTTTCCCGTGAATAACATTAGCTATTTGTAGGCACACGTACACACATAAATCAAGAACAATCACTGGAGAAATGAAATGAGACGATTTAGAAGACTGTTTTCTAATTAGCGAATACGTCGATTACGATGGTCACGGTCGACTGCCAATGTGGATCTGTAAGCGATTATCCATCCTCTAATAATACATTGGGATCTGTATGTGAGTATTCGTCCTACAATAAATACATTGGGATCTGTATGTGAGTATTCGTCCTACAATAAATACATTGGGATCTGTATGTGAGTATTCGTCCTCTAATAATACAATGACAAACTCACATACTTCTAAATGAATTACCAAAAATTGAACGAAAGAAATATCAATCGGTCACATGTGATTGACCAGCAACAACGGGTCTTGATCTATCTATATTTTCTATTCCCTGTGAATGATGTATGATTGTATTAACGCTTGCAATTAAACGTAGGAAAAGAGCTTAAGTTGTCATTCCAATGCCAGATGTGTCGCGTTTGTTGCATTAAGTCCATGTTTTTTCAAGGCTATCTTAATGTTTTCTATTCACCGTTTTCTTGGTCTACTTTTGGCAGTGTGCCCGGATACTCTATTGGTATACGCTCTTATTGGTATTTGATATGGGTTCATTATCATAAAATGACCGAACCATTTTACTTGCTGTCTTTCAATATGTTCCATACATGATATTATACCTACTCTTTTCCTAATTTCTTCATTTTTTATTTTATCTTGTTATTAACAATTGCAGATTTCCACACACTTCAATCACATGTAACGATTTTCCTCTGCTGCGAGACTGTTAAAGATCATGTTTGACATTGGTAGCAGAGTGTTGGATTGTAGATATTATATGTCTTTGGATTTCCATCTTTTTCTATTTTTAGAGAGGTATTGGTAAAAGTTGGTATTTCCTTTCTGACACAGTGTTTCTATTTGTCTTTCTAGTTTGCAATTTAATATTCACATATAACCTTGAACTAATGTTACTTCCCAATATTAGCACGGATTAAGCTTAAGAATTATATCATATTTTGACAAACTAAATTAGTTTAATATAATATCTGGATAAAATATGATATCATGTAACAAAATTATTATATCATGTAACAAAATTATGATATCATGTAACAAAAATATGATATCATGTAACACCATTATGATATCATGTAACAACCTTATGATATGTAACAACATTGTGATATCATGTAACAAAATATTGCTTGTAAACTATACATGGCCGTAATTAAGTACTCATTAGTACTCACTGATTTGTAGATGTGTGTTGTTTATTATGCACATTGATTTCACAATGAAGTCTGGTCTATTGTGAAGATGAATGAAATGAATAAGAAAAGTTACATTTTCCTAGATTCCTATAGTGCTTTATTTGAGTGAAATGTGCTGCGGACTTCTGTATAATATTTTATATCAGAACATTACGGCTATAGAAATAGTGAAGACCGCGGTTCTGGTAATTCAATCACCATGAGCTCAGTTGTTAGAGTTAATAGTTAGTTCGCATGGCAAAACAAACTAGTCGAACTATGTGGTTCGAATGCCGACCATTCAGATTTTACTGTCGGTGTGACTCGATTTGGGGTTGAAAATTAAATAATAGTTGGATGTCGTGTACATACATGTTTCAATTATTATTAACATTTGTACATTCTATCTTAATGATATTTTACTCCTATCATAATTATGTGGCATTTCTCTCTAAATATTGTGACATTTACATCTGAATGATGTGTATTCATATCTTAATAATATGTCATTGCTATCTTAATCATGTGTAGTTCGTATCGTAATGAAGTGCCATTTATATCTTAATGATGTTTTATTTCTATCTTAATGTTGTACCATTTCGTCTTGATTCTTCTTGATTACAAACTAGCTTCACAACACGTGCGGCATTCCCATTAGTGCTCTGCTATCCGTTTCAGCAGACATCTCAGTATATGTAGTCGCGATCAGGTGTTGATTATGTGATCTTTGTGGTCTTTATTTGCCATTTCTTGCTTAACAATGTGTAATGTTAGTTTTGAACATCTGCAACAGAAGTTTTTATTTTAAAATGAAATCTATACTAAATTAATCACACACATTTATGATTTAGCGATAACGTATACAACGCGGCTGAACATAAAAAACCGTAGTGCTATTTCGTGGTCCACTCTACTAAATGTTACCCTTATCGGTATGACATGTTGAACCTAAGTCATTAAGCGGATCTGACGTTATACATATTCACCAGTAATCACAGATCCATTCAGAGCAGGAGCATTTATGTTTTCGTATAACAGTGATAGATAATCCAGCTAATACTTATTACATAATTATATTTGGTTGTCTGTAGTTTGATGTACATTTGAAAACTAGAAATGACAGGCTACGAAACCTGAGCATTTGTACTGAATTACACATGAACATCTGCCGTGTTTAGAAATATTCAGATGTTTAATGATATTCTGAACTGACACTGGAACACTCGGACATTCTAATCAGAGTTTTGGTCTCTCTCAGAATTATGCACTGAAACGCTTTAAAAACGCATGACAATTTTATTCAATTCAAAAACATTAAGGACCAGAAGCTGGAAATTAACCAAAAATTATAAAATATATATGCATCATAACCAATTAATTTGAAATTCGTTGTTTCTCGAACAACAACAAAATTCAACACGTACTACATGAGCAACCAGCAGAGCGTGTGACTGGTGTTAAAACTCAGCAACCGTCCTGAAAAAAATGCTGCTGAAACGAAAAACAAATGTGAGTGTTTTAAGGATGTACCGGTGAGAAACAAAATGTGCTTATCCAGAAAAGTGTAATGCATTTAGAAGACTATAGTGGTGGTCCTGAGATGTACTCACACACTTTTGTTTACAAGCAACAACATTACTGCATAACCACTGCACACCAGCATGCCTGAACGAGGAGAAAGCTAAATGATTTTTGCTAAACAAGAGCGATTTTATGGTGGATGCAGGAATATTAATTTCAGAAATGCGGTTTAGAGGCTTGCAATGCCTCATTCATTTACTGCAACATTGCTTTTTCCAGACTGGGATCGTCTAGGATCGACAACGCATAGATCGCCATAAAGTCACTACTCCTTAAGGATATCGCTTAATTCAGAAGCAAGGATTACAGCAGAGAACTGCAAGTGCAAATGGTCTGAGGATACTATTCTGAACCACGTTGCAAACCTCCGCGCTTATCGTTCAGCTATTCAACAACAATGTAACACTAGCCGACACAGCTGCTTGTGAAGCATGGTGTATGCAGCGCGTACTCTGGCGACATGCACAGTGGGCTAACGTTATGTTCATCAATAAATCCATATGTGTCTTGTAGCATACCAATGGACGAATCCAAGTATGGGGGCGTTGTTGTGAACTTTTCAGTGCTTGGTATTTACGATTCAGGATACCACTGTCCTTGACAGGTGTAATATCACTATCATTAACAATATTCTGATTCACACAGTTTGCTGGACATGTCATCTGGTACGTATGCCAAAACATCGCTGGCAAAATATACTTATCTATGGTGAGTTGTAGAAGTGCATACGATCTCAAAATGGCCAAAAGAAGCGCCGCAAGGAGGCTTTGAATGCCTTATTAAAAGCTTTTGAAATAGACCAAGACACATGGGAAGAACTTTCACAAAATAGAGCTACATGGCTATCTACAGGTTAAAAACAGGGTAGCATCTTCTGAAATAGAAGTGCAGCCGCTCACCAGCTGAGAGTTGCTAGAAAATCACGGGTAGATAAAGAAAACATCGCCCACAGTGGACATTCCATCTACAAATTGTCCAAGGACATTTCCGACCCGAATATAGCTTAGTAACCGCTGACGAGCTCATAAGAAAGGACATAATTCAAACTGAATTTACAAAGGTGGATGTAGCAAATTGTCATCATCACTTGTGATTGACGAACACCAACAGTGATGGTGTAATCCTCGAATGTATCCGGGAAATCAGTGATAATTAGTGTACGCCATAGAACCAGTCTCTATCATATGATTTGAAATATGAATGATGACTACTACTGTGACGTGATTCTACTTGGCCGTGCCATCCTAGCACTTCAAGTTTTTGGACACAGACAGTCTTTAAAGAAGAAAACGCAATACAGCACCACGTTATGATGCAGTAAATTGCTTCCTGAAACAAACGGGTATTAATATAATGAATGACACTCGTGTGTTGCCGGGGCCCGAAAGGGAAGCAAAGAATAGCAACACTGTTTAGTTTCCACGCATGTCATAAGACACGACTAATGAGGTTATGGAATGGAGTTGGCTGTCCCATCCCATATAGGGTCAGTGACCAAAGCCATACTGAAGTCGGATGTGTCAGGCCGAAATGCCTGATCGCAGCAATGCTGTAAACCATGACACAACGCATTCCTTTCTCCGGACTACATCCTTCTAATCTTCAGGAGTTTGTGAACGAGCGTAGAAGAAGAAGAAGAATAGAATGAATTGTCATACAAGCCAGCCTGATATGAATCTCATAAAGCTCTTCTTGGACGAGCTTTGTCGACGAGTTAAGCAACATAAGCCATCTCCTGCAACTTTGCATGCACTGCTTCTAGTTCTTAGGTCTCAGTACTTCGCATTGCTCCAATGTATACTTCACACGCTCACTTTACCATTCGACTCTTCACAGTTAGATTAGTACAATCTACATAAGGAATATAATTCTTCTTCAGCGTTCATTCTAAAACTCCAGCTGGATCTCTCCTATAGCATTACTGCTAGATCTCCAGCAGGATGCAGTCCAGAGAATGGAAATGCGGTGTGTCGCCGTTTTCGTCTTCTTCTTCTTCTGCGTTCATTCTCAAACTCCTGCAGATTAGCAGGATGTAGTCCGGAGAACGGAATGCGTTGTGTCATGGTTTACAGCATTGCTGCGATATCTGCGCCTTTCGGCCGGACACATACGGCTTCAGCATGGCTGTGGGTCACTGACCCTATATGGAATGGGACAGTCAACTCAATCCCATAACCTCCTTAGTCGCCTTCTTTACATGCGTGGAAGGTAAACAGTGTTGCTATTCTTTGCTCCCCTTTTGGGCCTCGGCAACACACGGGCGTTTCGCCGTTTTATTTGCGCCAATTGTTCGACACATCCGTCTTCGGTAGAGAATATAATTCAAAATTACATACACTAAAGGAAGTTTTAGGACACTAAAAAACTTGTTTGGAAAGCTCAGGAAATTATTGCTTGAAACTGTGTGAGTTACACTTCTTTCAGAGTTATTCTTAGCAGGTGACAGTGAACACACCACGAACAAAATACCAAATACCACAAAAAAACCACCCCTGATAGAAAATTGGTTCTATGTCACATTCTCATAGTATACGTCAGGGTTCGATTCCGGAGAGGGAGCATGTGAAACGGCTACCACATCCAAGAAAGGCAGCAGGTGCGAAACTTACCTACTCCAGTCACGGGGACGTCGTGTCGAAAAATAACAATACGGGACTCTTTCGAGGCCCCGTAATTGGAATGAGTACACACTAAACCCTTTAACGAGGATCTATTGGAGGGCAAGTCTGGTGCCAGCAGTCGCGGTCATTCCAGCCCCAATAGCGTATATTTAAGGTGTTGCAGTTAAAAAGCTGGTAGTTGGATCGCAGGCGGGACGTCCGGCTCGCGCCGGTTCTCTGCCCTGCCTGTTGTCTCCTGCCCTACCGTCTGTCGGCTCTCTCCCGTAGGTGCTCTTCACTGAGCGTACCGAGTGGCCGGCGCGTTTACTTTAAAAAAATTAGAGTGTTCAAAGCATGGAGGTAATGGAGGAACTGGAGGTAATGGAGGAACTGGAGGTAATGATTAACAGAGACAAACGGGGGCATTCGTATTGCGGCGTTAGATGTGAAATTCTTGTCAAGAATGTTTTCATTAATCAAGAACGACCCAATCATGGGTGCCCAGCAAGGCAAGAAGACCTGGCCTAACTCTAATGTCGAGCCTTCCTATACCGGAAACATGCTCGCGAAGAGAAATGGTTCCGTTCCCGATGAGCTCAGGCACAAACAGGAGAACGATTTTAGCCCTGGCCCAACTCTACTGTCAAGCTTCCTATACCGGAAATACGCTTACAGAGATAAATGGTTCAGTACCCGATGGGCTCAGGCGCTATTAGGAAAAGGTCGCTCAGCTCGAGAACGCCTTGCTCTCAAACGCGTGGTGTGAGACTAGAGCTTGGACGAGGGGTTCACGATGTCGGTGAACGACACTTCGGCTAAGAAGGCGAAAGATCCACGACTCAGCTCTTCTGTTGAGTTACTTCTCTTACGGAACCAGGATCACGGATGAGAAACGATTTAGTACCCGATGGGCACAGGCACTGTACGTCAAATTACACGAGGCAAGTTCATAGATAGTGGAACACCTCGTTCGAGATAGACGTGAACGACAATCGTCTGGGCGAAGTTTCACCCGCGTGCCTGGCGACAGATAGCGAGGCTGTCACAGGCTAGGGTAGCACACCCACATTGTCAAGGCATGCTGAAATCGGATGTGCTAGGTCTAAAAGGCGCATACCGGTGGCACAACGTAATCACACTCCCGGTGAAAATCGCATGCATAAACGTACGGATTACAATGGAGCGAACGCAACAAAAAAAAAATAGTATACGTAAACAAAAATGTGAAAGTGAAAACCAAAGTAGCATGACCCAAATTATTATCATGACATCACTGTGTTATCAATGTCAAACATGAAGACTAACGCCACAAAATAAAAGAAAACGCCGTACATAGAAAAGATATGTTTACGTAGAATCATTGATGTGACAAAAAGAGATACAATTAACAATGAGAACATAAGTCTGTCCACAAAATTGGCAATCATCGTTGGAGTAGATTATCTACACAATATCTATTAGGTCACAGAGATCTTTGAAATGAATAATTTGATTCACACCGACGATATAAAATGTTTGTCTTTATAAAAATGATAAGAGTTTAACACGTTTTCCACTATAACGTATATACATATTCACTCCCTATACATTGCATAGGATATATGCTATTTTACAGTGTTCATCCGAGTTTGCCGACAGAAAATTACTGCCTAAATAATCGCAACACATTTTCATTGTTGACGTTTCGTTTATATTTTTTAGGTTTTTCATTTGCTGTGACGGGCAATATAAATATATTGACAAATTGAAACATGCTACAAATTAAGAACGTCACCAATCACGTAGTTTTCCCTATGTACAGGAATGACAATGTTGTCGTGTGATGAGTCTTTTCTAAAAACGGAAATTTTTGTTTGTGGTTAAAAAAAAGAAAAATAGAAACTTTCATTTCTTGCTTCGCACTGGAATATTGCCCATGTTTATTAATTGGAAAACGATTTCCTAAATACAAACATTTTTTCCCCTGAGATAACATTGCAAATTGACGAAATTGACGTCATATGTCACTAAATCATGTTGCCACAATTATGTATTCATTTATCACTTCTGCGTGTTGTCAACAGAGGGACCAATACATGAACTAAAATAATCAGTTGGGTCAACAGAAGTGATGAAATAAGTACATTGGCTTTCTGACAGACTAAAATTTCTAAAATTTAACCACACGTATGTGCAATGGGCCAAAAACTTCAAAGGATTTGCCCCATATGCACAATCATGGACTAAAAATACTATTTTTACTTCAGATAAAAACTAATACTACGTGTCAGAGATCTTTGCTATCTAACAGACAGTTTCTGAAATATTCACTTGAACGTGTGAAGACGAATGTATAAACGAACTGTAACACAATTTCAGATCTGAATTACATTAGAAAACAACATATGCCATTTTTTGGAACCTGGTCTCTGACAATAACGATGACACTTATGATAAAGAATTATTGTTCATGATTACTAATTTAACTATAAAAAGCGAAAATACCAAATGTAATGTCAATGTAAAATAACAAAAACAAAGAAGCAAGTAATTTATTCCACGATACGATCCATAGAGTACTTTAACAATAAACAACAAACTAGAAATACACGAAGAATACGATCAATACAATAAGATAGTCTTAAGTGTGATTTCTAATTGATTTTACATTTTAGATTTTGATATTGGATTAGCTATATTAGTAATCAGTAACAAAAATACGTTAGCATAGGTGTTATTGTTTCTTAGATATCTTGCTGCCGCACACTCCGCCGTGTTGAATATTTTCTGTCTCTGGTTATGATTTATCGGTTCCTGTTTGAAATTAGTGCCTACCTACGTATTTATGGTTAATTGATCTAAATATTCTATCTATAATTAATCAATAATTAATTTTTAATCTAAATAGTCATTTTAGCATTAGCGGCTAGCGTTATTTATGTTATACATAATTAATCCTAACACTACATATATTTATATTTAAATTAATAAATGATAAACATAAATTGATCAACATAGCCAAGGGAAATAAATAAATAGATAGGCACTATTTCCAAACGAGTTTTGATTTATCGCTGTTATGAAATTGTAAAGTCAGGCACAGAGTTACTTTTTACCACACTCCATGTGCAACCTGCTTATCGCCGGGGCACCACGCACACATAAGCAGCTACTACCTTTGTTCTGACTGAATCTCATCTGGTTCCCCAAGCGTGATCTGCTATGCTGAACTGTCTAAACGCTGAATGACAAGACGAAACATTTGTATAGAGGAAATTATGTGTGGCTTCCATAATAATAAAACCTCGCTAAATTCGCATGCCATGCACTCATAGTTTACTGTTGCAAATTAATGGGTTTGAGAAGCAACTTTTAGACAATCAAACTTTCTTCATGAGGTCCAGTGGGCTGACCACGATAATAAAATATCCTATTTGTTGAGTTATACGGAACGCTATATCAATCAATCAATCAATAAACCCATAACCCTTCAGGGTCGTAGGGGTACCACATTGGATGCTTCAGCACACAGAGTCCTCCAGCGAATTCTATCGTCAGCGATGCGGATGAGTGTGGAAATATCTAGCCCTGTCCATTCCTTGATGTTGTCTGTCCATGTCTTTATTTGCCCTCCTCTGCTTCTTCCACCCTCGACAGTTCCCTGCAGTATTGTTTTTGACAAGGAATCGTGCCTGCATACATGTCCGAACCATGCTAGTTTTCGTCGTTTCACTATTGAAAGCAATGGCTCCTGGACACCTGCACACATCTCTACTTTATTTCTTACGTACACATTGGTCTTATGTTCCCTATAGGAAATTCGTAGAATTCTTCTGTAGCATTTATGCTCGAAAGCCTGTAATCTTCTCTCCATGTCCGCAGTGAGTGTCCAACTCTCACAACCATACAACACAACAGAAAGCACCAGCGACCTATACAGTTTGATTTTCACTCCAACACTGATGTTGCTTTTTCAAATCACAGTTAGCCTTGACAATGACGCTAAAGCCATCTCCAGCCTTATTTTTAGTTCTGCTTTGCATTTACCATCGCTGCATATACTGGATCCGAGGTATTTAAAGGTATTCACCTCTTCAAGCTTGTGTCCATTCATCATGATATTAGTCTGGTTTTCTGTGTCTCTGCTGTTTACCAAATTTTTGCTCTTATCTGAATTGATTTCCATTCCGTACTTGCTGGTAACTTTTTCTAACTTTGATGTTAATTCTTGCAATGATTGTTCTGACCCAGCTATAAGATCAATATCATCAGCGAATCGCAAGTTGCAAATAGGGCGACCTCCGATCGATATAGACGTGTTGTAGTCATGTAATGTCTCTTGTATGATGTGCTATATACGATGTCCTCATTGTCACATATGTCATCTTTAACTTAGAGTATTACAGTTAATGCATTATTATGTCTTCGTATGATAACTAACACCCATTGGAGTGAATTCAAATCAAATGATAAAAATCAGAGAAGAGACACATTTAAACTTCATCACAGATGTTATTAGAAAACGCCGTTGGTCCTACATTGGACATTTCCTACGCTCAGACATAAACATAATACACCACCATGCTCTTCAATAGATACTGTACAGGCAAATGATCCAGGGGTAGCCACAAAAACAACCACTCAGAAGAACAATACTTAGAGAAAATAAAACAAAAAATATTCATACTTTTCAAGAACTGCACAAAATAGCTTTGAACAGACAGAATTGGAGAAACCTGACCTCTGCCCTACGTGCTAACTTCAGCGCTAAAGGAAAATAAACAAATGTATGCATTGCAGATGCACGTATTGGTTGATGAACGATTCTTTTAAATTGGAAATCGAACTACGAACCTCACAGTAACAAAATGCATTATCCACTGCACTACTTATTATTCAACAAGCCACAACTTGCATACACGAAGTATCTATATTATTGTGTGATAACTGCGGATGGTTACACTGTTGTTGTTCGTCCATCACAAGTGATGATGACCATTTGTTACATCCACTTTTGAAAAAAACAATTTTAGTTATGTCCTTGATTATGAGTTCGTAGATAGCTAATGAGCCATATTCAAGCTTTAAATGTCCTTGGAAAGTTTGGACATCGAATGACAACTCTAGACGGATCTTGGTCTATCCGTGACTTTCTGGCTGCTCTCCGCTGTTGAGCTGCTGCATTTCTCTTCTTTTCACAAGATAATGCGCTCTTTTTTATTTTAGAACGCCATGTAGATCTATTTTGTGCAAGTTCTTCGCATGTATCGTGGTCTATTTCAAAGGTTCTCAGTAGGTTCTTTAACGAGTCCTTGTAGCGCTTCCTTTGGCCACCTTGAGATCGTATACCCTTCTCTAGCTCACCATAGAGAAGTATCTTTGGCAGTCGATGGTCTGGCATACGCACCAAATGACCTGCCCAACGAATCTGTGTCTGCATCAGGATCGTGTCAATGATTGGGATACCAGCTCTATCAAGGACAGTGGTATCTGGAATCTTGTTTTGCCATCTCATGTTCATATCTTTTCTGAGACAATTTGTATGAACATGATTGAGTTTTTTCACATGACGTTTATACACAGTACGTTTCACTAGCGTATAACAGCACTGGAGGTACCACTGCTCTGTAAACTTTCAGCTTAGTCTGTAGGTTAATGTCATTTCTACGCCAAACATTTGCGTACAATCTGCCGAAAGTACTGCTTGCTTTGGCGATCCTTGTATACACTTCATCATCAACGTTGTCATTTTGAGATAACGTACTGCCTAGATATGTGAATCTATTCCCAACTTTCAGTACTACACCATTTACCTTTATGCAGGTCTCGAGATAGCTTTTGCCAAGTGCTGGTTGTAACATGACTTCTGGTTTCGCTGTGTTAATGGTAATCCCAAAGTTGTTACAGGCTTTGGAGAATCTGTCTATAATACATTGTACACTACTGGTCATCTCACGATCACATATAACACAATTGATAATTTTTATATGCCATTTTGGTCAAAACATTTCTTCCAACGTTGTGGCAACTCTTGCTGTGGTGGTTGAGCTTTGTCTGACCTTTAAAAGCTGATCATTCCAACTATGAGATCCATCAATTTGGCATACTAAATATGTATTAACTTCACTGGCAACGCGTCTGCTGTTGAGTCTCCTTGATTTTTGTTAATGTGGTTTACGTTGGTCGTGAAAATAAATCCCTCTGTATCTTCCATTAAGAACTTTAGTCCAGAAGTGAATCACAAAATGTATTTATGTCTTATACAAATATAAGACTGTCTGTTATCGATCACCCAAGATTCCAAACCGTAGTTTGATGAGTTTGATAATATTTCCCACCATTTTCTTACATCTCAAGTGTACTTGATGTCTTGTTTAACCTCATACTTGTCTAACCAGTTATCACATTAAAATTCTCTAAACTTGTTAGTAGCTGATTTGCTATATTCTAAGACTGACACGAAAAGAAATTTACTTATGACCATCAGGAAAAAAATCTCCCATATTTATTGACCACATCATGTGAAGATGTGATTTTGAATATACTGTAACAACATGAGAAGACGTGATTAGAAGACAATGCAACATTATGAGAAGAGATTTAGAATACACTTTAACAACATAAGAAGAGGTGAGTAGAATACAATATAACAACATGAGAAGACGTGGTTTGAATACAAAGTAGCAACATGAGAAGAGAGATTCATGATGTAACAACATGAGGTGTGTAGAATATAATATACTAATATCAGAAAAAGAGAAAATACAATGTAACAACTGACGAAATATAAGACAGAATGCGCCAATAGGAAGACAATACTGGGTAGTATGACATGATGACATGGAAGAGTCAGCGATGGAACTGATATAGAGTGTTGTGGATATAAGTAACAGCTTACGTTGTGTTTGTACTAGAATCCTGATCTTTACCTTTTTGATAGCTAGAAGTATTGATTTAATCGACTTAGACTAACGCCCACGTTTAAAAGAATCGTACGCTACCATATGAGGTCAATCAATCAAGTGTCATGTCGAATGGCGTAGGCGATCATGTTTCTCCGCGACTCTCTGTCTCTCGTTCTGTCAATAACCTCGATTAGTGAACACCTCCCGTGCCATACTACTAGTCCATCTAGCAACTTCTCTCTTTCTCGTCCCGTCTTATTATCACCTTGATCTTTCCAGTGGTTATTGAGTGTTCAATCTGTGTTCGTCTCAGCACATGCCACAGAAACCTTGACTGTCTGCTTCTAATATTTGATATGATTGATCTAAATACGCCGGCCTTACTGAGAACATCTGCATTAGTTTTCTTAGCTGCCCATTGTATTTAAAAAAAATCTTTTCAGAAACCACATCTCTGTAGTCTCCAGTTCGCTTTGAATGTATTTATTTACAGTCCATGCTTCACATCCACAAAAAAAGAATTGGTTCGCTATAACATCTCAGCACTCAAACTCGAGACTACATTGATAGTGTTCCATTGCACAAACGACTGGTTCTCATTTTTTTAAAATAATGCTGATGTGGCTTGTGCTGCTCGGTTCTTTATCTCACTTGAGCATCTACCTTTTGATGTTAACAGGTGCCAAGATATTTTACTTCTCGTAACTTGTGTTAATTGTGTGTCATTAATCATTATGTTGCATTGGTGGTGTGTATCTTCGAGACAACCATTATTTGTTTTCTTCTTGTTTAAACTAAGGTCTTTGTTTTAATTTTCTTTCTCACCATATGATTTACTTCTTAATTAACTACACATACAATCCGAGTTAACGGACATATATAAATGGTTGCTACAGCTGATGTATAACTATTTAACACTCGCTAATCTATAAGGTGCATTAAAGAACCACTACGAGAGGATTGAAGAATGCCGATTGATATCCTGTATGTAGGATTACAGTCTGGAAAAGATATCAGGGTCTACCTTTACTTCGGTAGAAAGACGTATATTGATGGGATATACACGATACACGTGTTGATACGGTGTCATACGAACAGGATCACGTTGCATGGAGAGGAGATATCATGTCTGGTATAACGAAAAAGGAGACGGAGATAACATACATTTTAAAGTCTGCACGTCAAAGGATGCACATATCACGCAATGATACAAATGGGCATGTGATTTATTGTATATACTTTAAACCATTGTTTGTGACTGACATTGGTCTTGTGAGTCACATCTATCATCACCATAGATTGTAGATTATTTTCGTCATAGTAAAATGGTAATAATGTCATCTTAAAAGACAGAAAAATGCCAGTACGGTACAGTATTACTGATCATATTAACTGGGAGCATGCGTTACTTTATGAAGATACACATATTATAACCAGTTTTCTATAGGAAGGTTCCAAGTTTCATTTATGTTGCCAGTATAGAGTCTGTGTTTTCGCGAGTATCAGATTACACATTTAGTCTGTTATACGATTTAGCTTGCTTACACATTGACAAAATGTTGCAATGAAGCACGAATACACTCACGAACATTCAATTGAATATATGTGAATCGTAAACATTAATTTAAAAACAATTGCGATACATATGTTATTGTTATGTGACATTATATCTAGAATGTTGTATTTCCTATGAATCTCTGAAATCTTCACTGTTTTGGGAGAATTGGCCTGCCTCCTCCAGGAACATATGCATGCATTTTTTGATACCTCTTGTCCGACGACGTCTTGTGCGACCTATGCCACCAATCACTTCTATCGCACCCCCCAGGAAAACTATTTCCATACCACCACGTCTCTTTACATTGCCGAAAATACATAAGCAGCCTTTTTGGACGTTGATTTTGTTGAACATCTCTTGGTTCGACGTCCTTTCTGTCCATGCTATTCACATGAATCCCCTATGGCACTTTAGTTCAACAGCCGTTATTCTCTTTGATACAATTTTGTTTATTTTCCATGCCTCCATCCGTAGATGGCCACTGGAATTACATGTACATGATTGTTTGAGAACCCCAGGGATTGCTAGCGATTAGCTCTTATTTCCTATGTGTCGTGGGGTGGTTTTTCAGGTGGGGTGGTGGGGAGGCTTCAGCTTATGGCTTAGTGTAATGCCTATTGAAGGAGACTTCTACTCAGTGTGGTTTACAATTGTATAGATGATATCTGCACAGCTTCCATAAGATAGCCTCAATGTAACGGCATCTCAATTACTGAGGCTCGCTATGTTATTTATTATGTATACATCAAGATTACATATGTTCGGCCCTGCCACATTTTTCAGTTTTTTGTGTTTAAACAACCCAACGATGACCGCTGTCCCGGGCCATTGGCGCAATTAAAATAGCGACACAACGCATTTCCATTCTCTCGACTACATCCTGCTGAAATCTAGTTGGACCATGATCCTGCTACAAGTGAGATACATCAGAAATTTTAGAATAAACGCTGAAAAAAAGAAGAATTTAGACAACATTTCTTTTTTCTTGATCTCGACTGATATTCGCCTGCACTGTTTATATTAGCTCATACATATTCGAATTTCGTCACTTATTTTAGCAACACAATTCTTTGTTAATCAGTTTTAATTGTAGGTTCTACGTTCTCTATGTCTGATATCATGTACATTCAGCTATGAAACAGATTTTTCTTTATCGAGAGTAGTCACTCAAGTTAAAGAAATACAAATAGAAACATGAACGCATCTCTAAAACAGTTCTGAAATTAATACCCCTAATTGATTAATTGAATAACTTTAAATAAAAAAAGACTGAAAAATTGATGGAAAACTGGATACTTTTTTGACTATATTTTTAATACCAATTAGCTAGGATCGCTGTTTTTATGTCTAGTTGCTGTTTTTAAGAAACGTTACAAGAATAAATTTACAGAGCATGAGAGGGGAAGTTTACAGAAATCGAGAACATTTGGAAAATTGTGGATTTACAAATTTAGTGCTGGTTATGTCACATGAATTAAATTAAATTTTAGATTTCATATGTTTCAGATAGAGGATTTGTCCATACATTTTGTCAACACTCTTTGGACTGTTTGTTACTTACTCCCAACCAGCGGGGTGCAAAGGGAACGCACTGCTCTAGGCGGACCCAGGGTTAGCAGATAACCAAGATCCCAAATGTACCTCCATGCGGTGCACCCTGGAAACAGAAATACAGCAGCTCGAGTTGATTCTGGCCAAATCATTTGGGGATCGTGTCCAAGAATGTGGAGGTAGCAGATGGAAAGAGATTTGATTGCACAAGAGACAGGCAATATCTCCGACACCACCAGCATCACCACATACAGCGACACTGTCGACATACGGTGAAGCTAGTAAGTCCAGTCCGAACATTGGAGGGGCGGCCAATGTAAAATGCACGTAAAGGTAGATGCATGGCGAGAGACAAATAGATTTCATACCGAGTACAATGAAACAATGAAAGGGCAGAACAGCGCTAGAGGGCAGCGCGAACTACAAATACAAAGTGAAAATTCCCTAGGAAAGGGGAACTACAAGCTCCGTCAGCTGGAGGCGAGCTTCTAGTTACCTGTGTTCCTTACAGGCAGAGACCCAGACCCATTCATTTGCGTTTGGTAAAGCAAGAAGACCTAATCCAACTCTAATGTCCAGCATTCCTAAACCGGAAATATGCTCGCGAAGAGAAAGGGTGCTGTACCCTTTTACAGAAGTTTTTCATAAAGTTTTACGTTGAGCAGATACACACATTTTTTGTTTTGATCATGATGGCTATCATATATGGATAAACAACACAGAATGGAAATACGAAATCAAGCAATGACTTTGTTGTCAAGATGATACATGTGAATACATGTCGAGGAAGTACATTATATAAGAACAACACGGCATGCAATCACATTTCCGTCGACATAATCTCTCTCTGTGGTTTTTTTTGTATTCATGGCCTATCAGTTTCTACTATATTGCTGACATGCATTCTTCACTTGATTGTGTGGATTCATTCCGTGCTTGTGTATCCCTTTTTTAAAAAGACATTTGCTGGAAACGTCGGTTATGTTTATTGTTCCACGTAAAACTGTCACTTAATACTTTTAATTTTGCTTTATGCCTCAGAATGACGGATTGTTATTCTTGTCTGCTTAAAAGGAAGTAACGTTTAGTATCTCAGTGCTTTCTAATGTAACATGTGATTTATTTTCTGAATGTGGTAAATTAGAACACGGTTTAACCATTTGAGACTATGAAATGACTTTGTGACTGATCCAGCAAACTGACAATCTAGACCATGGAAAATACTATCTATATATTGGGGTTTAACAACACCTAATCTACTTGTGCAGGAGTAGTTACACAGGTAGTCAACATGTGTAGTAGGACTTTATACTTATTCAACATATTCTCTGGCGAGCGACACGGGGATGTTATATCATCCTTATTATTCCTTACAAACATCGATTTGTAAGACTGTCAATACCAAGGAAGAAGACAACCTAATAAACCTCCTGAGCATACCTTGTTTTCTTTCAGACGACCAGGCAATAATATCAATATCAGAAGAACAACTACTACAACATATAAGTAAACTTTACACAAAATGTAAACTTAACATTAAGATAAGCACAGACTGAAACTGAAGTAATGTCAATCGCAAAAACAGAAAGGAATTTCTATTTTCATCGATGAAACAGGTGGTATAATTCATTTTTCATGTAAATATCATGTATATATATATATATGTCGAATAAGAAAGCACTAAAGAAATGCAATATAGATGGAACAGAACATACCAGATCTCAGGGCTGATGTCTTCTATTTATATACAGTATCGCAACAACTGTAAACAAAAATGGATGGGTGACTAGGCCAATGACTCGAAAGGAAGATTGCTATATACAGACATGTACCAAGCAAACTCACACGACAGCATACACAGACTACACCGCAAATATGAAACCACAATCTTTAGGCTGAGAGCAACACATGCAGAAATTAACAAAAAACTACAGAGAATACCGCAGACTATACATCATACTGCCCGCAGACTATACATCATACTGCCCGCAGACTATACATCATACTGCAGTAGGGTAAATGATATCGCATTGCTCTCGGCGGACCCAAGGTTAGCAGATAACCACGATTCTAAAAGTACATTCCAGTGCTGAACCCTGAAATCAAAACGACGGCCGCTCTTGCTGTCGTTCTGATCAACGATTTTAAGATGGTGTATCTGGATGATGTAGATGGAATGATAATTGCCTGCAAAGAGACACACATTATCTCCGAGACCTCTACGCTAATAGACCCAGCGTCACTGTTGTCACACACACGCACTGGCGACAGGCATCTGTGCATTGTGTCTCCTATAGCAGAAAATGCAGAAATATTGGAGTTTCGACCAATATCAATGTCCGATATTGGTAGATCCCGCTAGGACGTGGTGATCCAATGAGTACACATTGAATCTGAAAACAGGCAACACGGCCTAGAGCGAAGAGCCGTGTGTGTGAATCCATATAGGGACAACGAAGCTACATTTGTACATCACAAGACCGACTGGCGGAAGTGCTGTTTATGCTCTGAACACACAGAAATCCACATGGCTCACTAAAAATTGACCCCATTAAAAGTAGGAGTCATAACTCAGGTATTGGATATGTAAGTTAAACACGCATTTCTGAATATTGAAGAAATATGTGAATACAGCTCCCCATTGCACACACGACAAGCATTGAACAAATGTTGGGAAACACATTGTTAAAAATTCTTCCATAGGCAGTGTTGAAGCTCGGTTTCTGGACAACGTAGAGTGGGGAGCAAGCGATTGCGATTTGAATGGTTTTCTTAACTAGCGTCATCTGATGTAGACTCACAGGGATTCCTCCTTCCAAAGTGACATTATTTGACTTGTCCCGTAATTTCCATTGTCGTTTATCACTTCTTCTTCTTCTGCGTTCGCTTGCAATTAATCATCACAAATGTCGTGTGATTTTCGTCTATGAGCGTGAAGTACATCGTGCTAACTTTCAAATTGAACCATATGTATGTATAGCAAATCCGTTGTCGACATGATTTAAATTCATGTGAACTTACCTAGCCTGTGACAGTCTTCTTTGTTGTCGCCATGCAACGGATGCGCGTATCGATTCTACGTCATGACGGTTTATCGCCGAGTGTATCATTGGACCTTACATGACACAACATGTCCTGTAAATCCTTGCGTGGTAGTCTTCGAGGTGGCGGTAAGCATGGGTTTCAGGCTGGTGGATACTACACCTATCTGGCACCAGGTATTGCGCTGTCAGTGAAATTGTCTGGCGTAATTAGATGGACGCCCTCGGGTACTCAACCTTTCCTCGTCTGTAAGCATGTTTGTGCCCAGGTTCGTGTGCTCTCTTGGCCGAGGTTTTAGTCATCTTCATCGTGAACACCTCGTTCAGGACTAAGTCTATACACATATGTATGAGCACCAGAAACTATTTTCTGCTGCTTGCTTTACAGGAGCTATTCTTCTTGGGGGTAACTAGACGCTTGTTCATGACCTGAACACTGCTTTAGTTAATAACGCCAATTTAGAAAGATGAGTAGACATATTCCACATGGCTTTAATTGACTAGAGATACGCTTGAGTATACCAGTGGGAAGAAGGGAAACTATATATAGGGAAACATATGAATTTACTACTTCCGTCTCAACATAGCATCACACAGAATGTTAAGAGTATCACCAATAGCTGGTAACTCACTGGATCAAAGAGCATGAACCCATATACCGCTGGATCAGCATCTAACCAGCTGGAAACTAGAGAGCTTCAAATAATAATTACCAGTATCTCCGATAAAATATGCACTTGTAAATAAGACACTGCAGTCTGTATGAAACCAACGAAGTCTTGAACACACAACAGAAACACAATCATTATACCACAAACATTTCATAAAAATCATATTTTTGAAAGCATATATTCCAACACAAAATACACAACAGAGAATAAAAGGAGGTAAGGGTTGATACAAATGATGACAATATTTAAAATGGATGCGAAATGTTGAGACAAATGATGACAATATGTAAAATGAATGCGAAATGTTGAAATAAATGATAGCAATATTTAAAATGAATGCGAAATATTGAAACGAATGATGACAATATTTAAAATTAATGAAAACAATGAAGCATATATTAAAACATACAAAAATAATTGTAGATACAGTAAGTGATGAGAAAATGAGAGATTGAACATACAAACTCCACTGTATAGAAAACAAGCAGAGTGTTATTTGGTGGGTAGTAGCTGTATGAGTTCCCATGGTCATCTACAGGAAATAAGATCCGCACGCTTAAGAGTTTAGATAGTGATATAGATAGATACATTTATATATAGGGGGTATGTGTTTATGAATGTGGTGTTAGTTTTTCAGCATAAAAGCTTTACACCGATGCACTATTACCAATCAATTGATTGTGGTGCATTCTCAATGTAGGGTCTAAAATTGTATATTGTGAAGAGTATTTGCTTGTAGACATTAATTTCAAATTTGAGATATTTATTTGGAATATATGGACTTGCATCTGCAGTGCCCCGAATTAAAGATCCTTCTATTACAGAAAGGGCATTGGAAACAAATATGCATAGTTGGACGGATCTATCACCCAGATTGGTAGATATATAATATAGATGGATAAAGCGATGGATCGGCGTAGATACCTGGTTGGAAAACTTGTAAAACCATTAAAAAGCATGAGTTTTCTATTTTCTTGTAATTTCATAATGCATCTTCACAAAACACGGCCATGATCAGGTACACGTTTGCTTGAATCCATAAGATCATGTTATTATCTTCTCCGTTTTTTGGTACATACCCGAAATCTTGAGATCATCGAAACATTTTTTATGTGGATTAAATCTGACATTTCCTAATTTCTGTCCACCACTGGAACATGTTCAGTAAACTTCTTTTTTTTCCGCGAAAGAAATTACTCCTTAGACTGCTTGCAATCCCTCTTAACATACATGAATTACAATTATCGAAGCCATTGTGGAGTCTTGAACACGAGACGCGTGGGAAGAAAATGACAGCACGTAAGAGCATCACGATGTAGCATAAATAGAATCGCATGCAGTTGAAGATCTGGCCTTGCAGAGATAACTTTGCATGCAAGCAAGCAGATTTGCTAAATCAGATTTGATTATTGATGTATCCTACATGGATTTCACTATATTGACATCGGAAAAGAAAGATACCTGAACGGGAAGTCTGCGTTGCTTATGTGCATCATTAAATAGAACGAATTATGTTGAATTTGTAACATGAAGACCACAATTTAACAGCCTTAACAAAATCTGTTCCTATGTGGGGTAAGAATAAATGAAACAATAGTTAACGAAAAAAGCAGAATAAATGAGAACATTTTAAATATAGAAATAGGCCCTGTATATTTGTTTTACATCATCATCAAGTGATGTGCCCAATTACGTTGGTGATCATATCTCTCCATGTACATCGATCTACCATGACAATGTGTCATCATCTTTGTTGGTGTCGTCTATCGAAGCCATTCAGTCAAACTGTTCAATATCTTTTGCTCAAGGTCTTCCCCTTGCTCTTTTCCTTTCTATCTTTCCTGTTGTCACTATATTCTCACTGCCTCATCTTCTAATTATGTGCCGAATAAATGTTGACTGTCTTTTTCTTATATTGTAAATAATGCATCTTTTCACATCTATCGTAAGACAGTCATCATTAGTAATCTTTGCCGTCCAGGAAAATAATAACTTAAACGGATTGCAATTTGGAGACCGCCAGGCACTAGTAACATCTTCACACGAAGAACTACACAGATAAAGACAGATTACATCATGCATGCCAAACCTTTAAGATGAAGATAAACATAGAAAGACTGAAGTAATGCAAAGAGGAAGAGCATAAAGAAACACCAATATATATATGTATGTATATATATAGATATATATGAAACATCAGACTTAAACAAGTGACAGAATTCACATACTTTGGAAGCAATACAACAATAAACGGCAAGAGCAGCTATGAAATGTACAATAGATGTAGTAATGCATACCAAGTCATGTGGCAAATTACACCAAACTTCATAAACAAAAATGTAGATTTAAACACCCCAATAACACTATTCAAAACGATCATGATACTAACGCCGTGCTACCAATGCCAAACGTGGACAACGAGACAGACTGAGGAATGAGGACATTAGACATAGAACCGACACCAGCCCAATCGTGGAAAATATTAAGAGACACCAACAGATCAATGGTTTGCACACATCAACAAACTACCATCAGATAGCATAACACAGCAAGCTATGCTAAACTGATACTGCGAATGCAGACCTAGAGGCCGACCACGAAAACGATGGGCCACTGAAATAAAAGAGGCGACACATTCCACAATATACCCAGCACACATGAGGGTCATCTGCAGAAAGCTCTTCTACCCCTGACAAGCAACAACGGGTTTAGCGAATAGATAGATAGATAGATAGATAAACACTAATAAAATTTCTTCCAAGTCTAAGAAAATAAGAATAGTAGTCGCCTATTGCAGCCAATGATGACCTCATGTTCAATGAAGACAATGATGACAACACGTTCGATGAAGACAATGATGACACCAATTTCATACTTTAATCCACAGTTGTATATGAAATAACATATATTTAATACGGCATATGGCATGTATGTTAATATTCGAATGATACACATACGAGAAGTGGGTGTTCTTCTAAACGATCAACTTAATCCTGGATACATTTACATCTTCTTGATTCTTGATTAGAAACTGGCTTCACAGCACGCGGGACATTCCCATAAGTGCTCCGCCCTCCGCTCCAGCAGCCATCCCAGTGTATGTAGACTCATAGTCGGGTGTTGATTGTGTGATCTTTGGGACTTTCCAAAAAATTTACTTTTCCTCCCCTCACCTCTGAATACTCCCATTTCTAGCATTCTCCGTATGTGTACGTTCTCAACCTCATTGACATCATCTGCATCTTGAAATGAATGTATTACTGCCTTTATTAAATCTGCTTTAGCTCTTCTCAGCAATGTGCCGTCTATCGCCGCATTGCCTGCCAATAGGTCGGCTCTCTTGTTTAATCTGACACCAGTATTACCGGTGCAATATATCCATGTAATGCTCTGGACAACTGAGATGTCCAATAAGACATTTACATCACACATAAGTAAATGTCCTTATCACATGAATCAGGAGTATGTAGAATACTGCACAACCTCAAAGTTTAATGAGATAAACGGAAATTTCGGAGGGTTGGATTCAGTGTCTTGACAATCACTAAATGTAAACATAACATTCAACCAGACGCCGACTTGGAATCCATTATAGTACGTAATATTCTTCTTCTTTTTCTTCTGCGTTCGTTCTCAAACTCCTGCAGATTAGCAGGATGTAGTCCGGAGAACGGATTGCGTTTTGTCATGGCTTACAGCATTGCTGCGATATCTGCGATTTTCGGCATGCCACATCCGACTTCAGTATGGCTTTGGTTCTCTGACCCTATATGGGATGGAACTGTTAACTCCATCCCATAACCTCCTTAATCGCCATTTACGACATGCATGGAAGGTAAAGAATATTGCTATTCTTTCCTCCCCTTTCGGGCCCCGGCAACACAGGGGGACGATGTAATATCCAATTCAGCGTATGCGTACGCAGGAAACTAAATCACAACAGAATAAATTAGAAATGTGAATTGGTAGACATAAACATATTGGTATCTGTGAAACGGTTCCATGAAGACTGCCTATATACGTTAGGGAATGCTGCAGTTAATAGAAGTTTAGAGAGCAATATGTGGGAAAATAATGAGCATTGAGACTGACTAAAGAAAACTCATTGGAAAACTGTCATGACAGAAAATAAAGGCATGCCATTATTATTAGTACAAAATGAGAAATGGAAGATGTTCTATGAATAGTAGTAGAAGACGGAAAGGAAATTTATGGAGTGGTTATTATTACAAGACAGAAATGAGAGTTATGGGGTGGTTATTAATACAAGACAGAAATGAGAGTTATGGGGTGGTTATTAATACAAGACAGAAATGAGAGTTATGGGGTGGTTATTAATACAAGACAGAAATGAGAGTTATGGGGTGGTTATTAATACAAGACAGAAATGAGAGTTATGGGGTGGTTATTAATACAAGACAGAAATGAGAGTTATGGGGTGGTTATTAATACAAGACAGAAATGAGAGTTATGGGGTGGTTATTAATACAAGACAGAAATGAGAGTTATGGGGTGGTTATTAATACAAGACAGAAATGAGAGTTATGGGGTGGTTATTAATGCAAGACAGAAATGAGAGTTATGGGGTGGTTATTAATACAAGACAGAAATGAGAGTTATGGGGTGGTTATTAATACAAGACAGAAATGAGAGTTATGGGGTGGTTATTAATACAAGACAGAAATGAGAGTTATGGGGTGGTTATTAATACAAGACAGAAATTAGAGTTATGGGGTGGTTATTAATACAAGACAGAAATGAGAGTTATGGGGTGGTTATTAATACAAGACAGAAATGAGAGTTATGGGGTGGTTATTAATACAAGACAGAAATGAGAGTTATGGGGTGGTTATTAATGCAAGACAGAAATGAGAGTTATGGGGTGGTTATTAATACAAGACAGGAATGCAAGTTATGGGGTGGTTATTAATACAAGACAGAAATGAGAGTTATGGGGTGGTTATTAATACAAGACAGAAATGAGAGTTATGGGGTGGTTATTAATACAAGACAGAAATGAGAGTTATGGGGTGGTTATTAATACAAGACAGAAATGAGAGTTATGGGGTGGTTATTAATACAAGACAGAATTGAGAGTTATGGGGTGGTTATTAATACAAGACAGAAATGAGAGTTATGGGGTGGTTATTAATACAAGACAGAAATGAGAGTTATGGGGTGGTTATTAATACAAGACAGAAATGAGAGTTATGGGGTGGTTATTAATACAAGACAGAAATGAGAGTTATGGGGTTGTTATTAATATAAGACAGGAATGCAAGTTATGGGAGAGTTATTAGCGAGACAGTCAGCAGTATAGAAACTCTGTTTTCAGAATTAATGATGGTCCCAATCGTAACGTTTTTTATTATTGTATTTCCCCCGGTTAGTCACTATTTATATAATTTGCTATTATTCGCATCCGATTCCAATTATGTATATATTACGAATGGGACGCCCATCTCGAGGCTACCATCTGGTAAAGTAGCAATTCTACATTCCAGGTCTGTATTCTATGTCCATGGCTGCGGATATTAGCACAAGACGGAAATAAAAGTTATGGGATGGTTATTAGTACAAGATGGAAATGAAAGTTATGGGATAGTTGTTATAGTTATTTCTACAATTCAAGTTATTTACTTGAGCTCAATTTTCAATAAAGCTACCTGATGCACTGCAGCTATATTTCGCAGTTAGTCTTATACACAACACGATCTTAGGAATTCATATTTTACAAAATGCTATGTAGATAGCAAATGTAGAGAGTATATGTAAAACATGACTTTTATATTTGATGATCAAATAGTCTTATATTTTTCTTGTGACATTGGTGTTGAAGCGGACTATGTATATTTGATTGTTCCGTAAATAAAGGTAAATGCAAATAAAAAATCGCTGTGAGAAGCAAAAATGTGAAGTACCAGCTGATTGTATTATGAAATAAAGTCCGTGATCTTGTAAGATATTTGATCGATTTGAGAACAACAGAGATTTTCACATCAGTTATTTTATTCAGATTAAGAAGACTCTAAAATATCGACTACTGCTAAGGGATGAATAAAATGAAAACATTCACGTTATCAATATGCATCTTCCTCTTGAAGCACATGCTCTTCACATTTTCTCCAGTACTCAAAATCTATTTGTGCAAATGCATCGCGTGTTATGTTTGTTACATCACAAAATTTGACAGGCTTCAGTTAGTCTTGTTTTAGTAGAGTTACTTAACCTTTGACTGCATCCCACACAAGAGCAATGAGATTTAGATGTGAATGGTAAGGTGGTAGCCAAAGAGAAGTATGACCATGCTCAGCGATGGTTTTTTGTAAATTATAAAAGTCTTTGTATTCTTAGGTCAGTCTCACAAGTTCTAAACTCTGGCCTGACTTTATATCGGTAAAAAACCCATTCTCTTTTGCAAGCTATGTAATTATTTCTTACTTTGTGCTTGATGGAGTGGGAATTTTGTCTCCATGAGTTACTACGTTATGATAGGAGACATTGTCAATAGCAATGCCTGACGGTCTATCCAGAACTGGTACAATTTAAGTTAATTAACCAATTGTTGAAAATAATTCAATTTTTTTTTGCGGCAATCTACCATCTATAGATATTCTTGGGCAATACGTTCTGCCTCACTTACATGACCATTTGCGTTATTATCTGCATGGCCTATTAACATTCGTTTACATTTGCTGTTTGGGATTTTCCTTTTCTTAGTTCCGTCAAATAGTTGTCACTTTTATCAAATCTATAGTGAGCATATATCCACGATTAATCCATATCGATTTATGTCATAACCTTTCATCCTACACTTCATATCTACATCAGCGATTTGCATCGTACAGCCATGAGGCGCATTTTCTCACATAATATATTCTTGAATGTAAGTGTTTTCTGAAAAATTAAATCGTAATCCTAACAATCCTACATAATGCGGTTTTATAAATAATAATATCTCAATCACTACGGATGTATAGTTTTTAATTTACGTAGTGTTACATCATTATCGGAAACAACATTTTCAGCATCTCAAATATACCATCTTTGTCGAAATCATCAGATTTTCCTTTCCGATCGTGTTGTCTTGCTTTATCAAACGGCTAAAAGAAATATTTAAACCGAGATCATGATGTGTTATCTTTTTAAGATTGTGTATGTCGTAATATAAACCTCTTTTAGTTTCTCTGCAAATGTAACTGTGCAATCATGTAGTTACATTTGGCACAGTAGTGAATTTACAATACATTATTTCAAAATCTTATTTTAATACAACTCTTAACTACATATAACAATTGGCTAAATCGAGCAAGATACCATAATAAAAACACACCGAATATGCAATACGCCTTTGAATAAATTGAAGTTTATCTATTTAGTCATCCAACAAAAACATACAGAATATAGTGTATCTTCTATAGGTATACCCCAGTACTTCAGTGAATTTTATTTGTGACAATCTTGACAAACACCCACAATGACCAATTAAAAGACAACGGTTTTCAAGCTTTATAAATTCAGTAAGACTGCCAATAACAATGAGGTTTCTTTAATAAACGACACACGACGATACATTTATAATCATATAAATCGTGGTAGGTCGACTGAATATCAACATTAACGTTCATCTGCATCGACAGAAGAACCCGCTACTGATAACGTCTTCTTATTTTCATCATGCTTCTAATTGTCCAGTATATTTATACTTTGCGTCACAGCCAATAAAGGTGTGGAGAGAAAAACAACGAAATAAAGCTTATTTCCTCTCATCAACAGGGGCTGTGAACAGACCCGGCTGTACTGTAGAAAATAGCACAATATGTACATTCACACTACCTTTATAAATGTACATTTTATAGAGAACATGTTTTAATCTAGTTACATTTTTTATGACAAACAATTTTTTTTCATATGATCGTGGAGATTTTCAAGTAGGATCTAAAAGATCTTTTCGATCTAGTAAGTAGTTTTGGAGGAAAATATTTTCAAATGACTAGCAAGAATTATGGGACAGACTATAGAACAAGACGGAAATGAAAGTTATGGCATTGTTATTATTAGAAGACGGAAATGAAAGTTATGCCATTGTTATTATTAGAAGACGGAAATGAAAGTTATGGCATTGTTATTATTAGAAGACGGACATGAAAGATCCGAGATGGTAATTAGTTACTAGTATTTTGAATCTACTGTATTCACGCGCATGTTGACGGAGTTTGAAAGTTGAACAAAGATTAAGCATGCGGTCTCTCATGCGGGCTGTAAGTGATGATTAAGCTGCAAGATTTTTACCCCATACTAGAAGGTTTCATGAACGAATGTGCTGAAGTATGATGTTTCGGTTCGAATGGCGCAGCTATCGCAGTCTATCTATAAATCACAACTTAGAGTAGTACGTTCTCCTGAAGACATTCTGTTAATGGTGTTCGTCCATCACAGGTGATGATGATCATTTGTGACATCCACTTTTGAAAATTCAATTTTAGTTATGTCCTTGATTATGAGTTCGTAGATGGCTAATGAGCCATATTCGAGCATGTCCTTGGACAGTTCGGACATGGAATGAGGACAGTAGACGGATCTTGGTTTATATGTGACTTTCTAGCTGCTCTCCGCTGTTGAGCGGCTGCATTTTCCTCTTTTCACAAGATGATGCGCTCTTATTGATTTTAGAACGGCATGTAGGTCTATTTTGTGCAAGTTCTTCCATATATCGTGGTCTATTTCAAAGGCTTTTAGTGAGTTCTTTAACGAGTCTTTTTGTTAATAGCAAAGATATGAAACCGCATGCGGAATGAGAATAGCTGCTTCTCTAAACTGCAACGACACAGAAATAATCTTATTTTCGTAAATAAGATACCGAATGATAACATGTAATAAGAGCGAACGAAAAAATAGCCATGCTAAATTTCTAAAGCTACAATCGAACATCCTGTTTGTTCTATCACTGGATTATCAAGTGTACGATTACAGATAATCGGGATAAATATTTGCATTTAACTTGCGTAATGAAGACTTACATCTGGCAGATGAGACAAAACACGCACGAGCTGAATGGATGATTCCTATCTGGTTTCATCTCCCGAATGAAAGGATAAACATTAAAGTCATCACTAGTCATTAAAGAAACTTTTCAGGTTTTAGAGATTTAACGGATGTTTTATATAAAAGAAATGAAATTAACACGCACAATTAGCAACACATGTTCTTTAATTCGACATGAGTTGAATGGTATAGAGTAAATAATCTTCAAACTATAAAATATGCTAAACGTACATCAAGCCTATGGATATTATATTCTATACAGGACGTATACATCAACCAGGAGTTATTTAGCTGCAGTGAAATTTTAGCCAATATAAATCCGTACAGTGGAATTTCATTGTCTTCGATATAGAGTGAGATTGCTATGCTAACCTTCTGAGTTCGCTCTTAAATACTCATCACGAACGTCGTGCGGTTTCCGCTAGGAAGCGTGAAGTACGTTGTGTTGACGTTTAATTTCTTTAAAGCAGGTATAATACATTCGATTTTTGCATTTTTTTAACTCAATCTTTCATTCTAGTCTGGGACAGCCTTCCTATCTGCGCAAACAACAGATTATTAGGAATTCACCGCTATGACGGTTTATCACCAAACGTCCAGTTAGACTGTGTATTTTGGCCTAGGTCAACTACGTCTACCTCGTAGAAGGCTTTCCGCTGCAAATGAACTTGTCTCGCGTAATTAGACGGCACATTGCTCAGTGGTATATATTCTTTTCTCATCTGTGAGAGTGGTTACGGTACACTCTATACCTGAATTGGACTACGGTTGAGTAGTCCTCTTAGCCGAGGTTGTATTCACCAACATCGTGAACACCTTGTCCAGATCTGAACCTCTAAACACATTTAAGAGAATTCAGGGACATTTTATGTTTTTGATTTTCCACGTGAAATGCTTACAGAAAATAACTAGAAGTTATTCTCGCGATGAACTCAGTTTTAGCTAGGATATCCATATATTGTATAAAGAGACATTTATTTCCATTGCGTATACAAGCTTGCTCTAAATAATGTTCTTGTATTCAAATACATAGGAGGGTATGTTTCGACCAGTCACAATCACAATACACGTGTATGGGTAAAAGATTTATTATACCAAAACATGACCAACGTCCGTGGTTGAAGTGCAATAAATGATCTGTTTAAATACCACAAAGAATGCAGATTGACAATAAAGCCTAGAGTGAAGATATATTGGGAAAAAAGATTATGTGTAAGAAGAAATGAAAGTTTAAATTGAAAGACATGCATTCACATAAAGCAGACATATTGAAATAGTTTGTAATAATCATGATATATTCGTTGTGATCATTGCCATAGTGAAAACAAATGTTTTAGTGAGAAGGAAGGCGTATATATGGCGCGACATGTATATCTAACTTGTATTGCGCGAGCACCACAACTCCTTACAAGAGCATCACGGTGCTCGCAAGCACTGGATTGAAACCACAAGGTGTAACCTATGGTAGTCATTGTTGATTGCTAGTTAGATTACTCCTGTGTTTGTTGAGGTAACATTACGGCTATCTTTTTTTCTGCGGATCTTTTTCAAAACTCGCCTGGCCATTAAGACATCTTCCAACGGAATTAATTAAGACTTTAATTCGTTACATTTATTGACTATTTTCTGGATATCAGTTGGCCATTATTTACATACTTATTGTTTACATAACAATATTGATACCAGAAATATCAGTAATGCTGAAATGTGCTGTGTCGTGCCAAAAAACATGAATTTCGCAGTTACGTTGTATGATACCGCGGAATACATTCCTTTCTCTGGAATGCATCGTTTAAACCGACTGGAGTTGGAGAACGAAGAAATAGGCGGGTATGCAAGGAATATTAATGAATGAAAAACCCTCATGGTCGCAGTGGCACCACATTGGATGCTTCAACAGACAGAGCCCTCCAGCGATTTCTATCTTCAACAATGCCGGGCAGTGAGGAAAAATCTTGTCTCGTCCATTTCTTGATGTTGTCCGTCTACATTTTTATTTGCCCTCCTCAGCTTCTGCCCCTTTGGAACGGCCCCTGTAGCATTTTAAGAAATATATATATAACACAATAAGAAGACCATGCCATTAGTGATACTGATAAAAAACAAATTGTAAATTCAATGGGATCTTATACATGGAACTTTATGAAACAAAATTAATGTACTATTTTATATACGCACGTCTAGATTAGAGCTATCTGCCTCATGAAATATGTACACACAGTGCATAGGCCACACACGAGGGATTTTATGTTTCATTGTAAAGGAATAGAATATTGGATAGTTAATGAGTTCAAGATAAGCTGGCATATGTTTCCAGTATATAAAATGTACAATGTTCAACTTCTAGACAATTCAGCGAATTGGAAGCACAGGAAGATAAATATTTGAAATCCATCGCTCCGAATGTCTGCTTGATATTTAAAGAATTGCCTGGTTTCCTGTTATGTGAATTTCCCCCCTAAATCATGTAGAATGTAGAAGGCTAGAATTAGTTTGCAATATAATAGTAACATCGGTCTATGTGATGGAATGCTGCAGAACTCTTCTCAGACGAACGCTATGTCGGGTTCAATTTCCGGGAACAGGTAGTTGAGTATCCGGATTGATCGCATTACAGTTGACAGCATACTGAATGTAAATATTGCCCAGACAATCATTAGTGCTAAAAAAAGTGGATTTATGCCAACGTCTTGAATATAATATGTTAAGAACTTTAACAACTCGGGGGTAGTGGAAACGTTGGATTTATTTGACGGGTTTCCTCGTCCAGTGTTCTATCTTCTCCTTCTATCATTAGATCTCACACTTCTGCTGATTGACAGAATGTTGTCGACAGAAAAGAAAGCGGTGGGTTATATGTACATGGATTGCGACATGTACATCTTTCAAGCTGACACATTCAACTTCAGCATGACTTTCAGATCATTTGCTCTACAGGACAGAGCGGCGAGCTACACTGCTACATCGTTTTAGTCGCCTTTTACGTCATGCATGACGTGTCATGGTGTTACTAATCTTAGCATTACTTTCTGACACCGCTTCCACATGTTAACGCACGTACATGGTTCGATTCCAAGTTTAAATGGCATATTTGTAGATTCTGTACAGCTACCGAGTTGAGATATTCTCAAGAAATAATCACCAGAACAGAGTGTATGTGTAAGCGAGAAGAAAGATATAGACAACATTACTGGTATAGTGGAGGTGATCACATTCACATACTGTAGCAATACCGTATTCTAAATACGCATATTCATCGCGATATACTCAAGCAGCCACAATAGTTGTCTTGTTAAAAGTATAGAACATAAATATAACCAAATGGTTTCATATTTTTATGTAATTGGATGCATGGATACAAAGAAGGTGGACGTTTGTTTCTGCATGTACGCATAGTCCTTTTCTTTCTGCGTAGGAGACATATTCTCATAGAATTACCTACCGCTAAGAGTGGAAGTCTTCACATATTGTTCCTCCAAAAAAAAAAACCACATCGTTTTTGGAGTTACTTTCCTAAAAGATATTAGCTGATTGGACATGATTCAACATATCGACTGTGTCTAGCTCCTCATTAACTGCTCGTGGTCACCTGAATTGTACTCATCGCATTATTCGTGAGTTCATGAAACAGTTCACGATGAAAACACATTTTTTGGCATTAACCCGTGCCAGGTTTGTGAGAATCCCGTGAAGCTTACTGAACACAAAACTCTCTGACCATATTATTAATGCCTATACAATATTTAACGTTCCCCGAATAAATGCAGTTGAAAATTCAATGCACAAGTATGGCTTATCTCGCTACAGAACAACGATACATCATTATTGGACGCTGACAGACTGTCCAATCACAAAATTTAGTGGCTAACAGTTTAATGTTGTTACTAGTTGCCTTTGGAGGCGATTTAAACAAACTGGCCCGGTGGCAGACCGGCCGACAGTGGAAGACCCAGAGCTACAATTTCTATCTAAGACCACTTCATGCGGCTGCATCACCGCAGGAGTCGATTTACATCTGCGTCATCCACAGTCTAGTCAATGTCATCAGCACGTTGAGCACATAAATGCCTCAACCTAGTCCTATATCAGTTACAATTATAGTTCTATTGACTCAGTTATAAAATCTTCAAAAGTCACGCTATACGACTTTTCACGTGATTTTTATTGGTCATTTTGTCTATACTTTGTGTTGACAGAAATGAAATTCAAATCGAAAATATTAACATCATCAAGTATGAGTATAAACCGACGTCTCCACATGACTGTATTATTCACAGGAGACTCGTCTCAACAATATGAACAGGACTCTACGTTACGTTTAACAAAAATATTGGTCTAATTGTGAATATGGTGCCCCTTTTTCTGTCGATTAATATAATTTATTATATAAATAATAAATTATATCCGTTCTATTGATTTTGTTATTTGAAGGTAGCCTCAGATGGCCAATGTAACTCGTTCGATTTCAGAAACTGAAAATTGAACATCTGTACCGTACAGAAAGCAATGGCAATAATCTGTTTTTTTTTTCATTTGCTTTAAGGAGAATGCAAATGAAAAAAAGTGCAGTATTAGCAATTCAGGTCCTGCCATTTTTTAAGACATTCTCAATCTCTACGAAGAAACATTGATATTCGAAGATTGAACAGATGTTTATTTGAAACACTTTTTCTGAAATAATTATAGTTCGATTGATGTGTTGTGTTTTATTTAGCATCTAAGGCGCCCTATGAGCAAATAGACGTAACAAATTTACCTTCCATTCATATTTTAATAAGAAACTTCGGAGAATGGGGTAGACAGACAATTTCTTGCTGTCAACAAAAGTTTTTGTTTACAGAAAAACACGTTACAAACAAATGTAAGCAAATGATTGTTACCTTTTTGAATATGTTCAAAATCAAGAAAATGAATATATTGAGATAGAAGTATGGCAGGATCAAGTTGGGTTTTACGATAAAAGTACGATAAAAGTACACATTCTTTTTTCAAATTAAAACAAAATATGCTGTGTAAATATTGCTTTTGACGTCAACCTTTGTCTGTCAATTCCCCACCCCTTTCAAGAAAGTTAAACTTTTCCAGACCAACCTCCCCCCCCCCTTCCCCGTAATTGTTAACGTCCTATAATGATAGAAAACTATGTTACGATAATCATTGGCATAGTTAATAGTAATATTGAGACGGAGTGGCCGACCCGAAATAACTTGGAAAAGAGAGTGACAAGAAAATACCCACTTTTATTGACATCACATGGAAATACAGGGACATAATATGCACCGAAAAACACAATTCTCTGGGGATTTTGGTTATCTGTTTAGTTGTTATGAGCTCACATCTTAGTATCACACCCACAGTTGCTCTTTCTCTCGCAGCAGGTATCCAAGAGTAGCCATGCTTATAGTTCAATTAACATATTGATGTTATGTCCTTTGAAACATTTCTTACTCTATCAAGTACTCGCCTGGTCTTAAATGTGTCCCGTTTAACAGTTTCTGAATCGGTTCATTGCCGAAAGCAGTGCCTACATCCTACAAGAAATCCATTGTAAGCTTCAACACATCTCATCTATTTATAGCAAACTCATAGTCTGTATGTGTCGTTGCAGCAATTAATTATTTATCTTAGGACAATTAATCTTAAGTGTGATGTCATTGTGGTTGAACGTTATAGTGTTGACCATATAGAAGTCATCCACCAATACCAACACTGTCCGTTTTGAATTATGGACTGAGAATCGGGCACAACAACTGTTTAATAAATGGGGTCTGAGTGCCCCATTGGAGTGTGGTGAAAACATCTAAATCTTCATTCTTGTGTTTGAAGTATTAATTGTGTATGTCCAGTTACCTGCGTTAGACCATGGTCTTACCACCACCAATCGATATGCAGACCAATTTATTACAACATGCACATTCCTTGTGCTATTATATATTAAATTAACAATTTCAAAGTACGTCTTTCCACTGTATTAATGTCTAAACTATCCATAAAATGTAATTCAGTAAACATTATCATCAAACGCCCATAACACACCAGTATCACACAGGTTCACACTGGATCAATGTGTGCATCAACACACAGGCATCTGGAAATGTTCTAGAAAGTGTGCAAGTTCCATTTGGCTGTTTTACTTAATGTGAATGTAACATGTATTGTCACGAACTGGCCTGTAATCGGGGTCTGAGTGAAATTGAAAAATACACCGGGGAAATTGAAAAATACCGATTTTTTAATTGTACGAAGATATTTATATCAAATTAAAGAGTATGCACTTATGCACATTTTGCTTCAAGAAAATTGGTCGTAGCGTTTATAGTTTTTCAGATATAGACTTTTGAAATATGTGGGGGTAGGTTAGGCATTGTAAAGAAATATTGTAAAATTGTTGAGTATGTCTGAGAAAAACAGTGAACAGTTACTATTAATATTAAAACAATGAACACCTCCCTATGTAATTGTGACAAATAGCCTCGTTTTGAATTTACAAATCTTTCTTGCACACGTCAAGTTTAGGTATCTTTTTCAATCAAGTAATTAATTAAAAATGTCGGAAAAAAATATTTGCCAGTACTGCAGAAATATTGATGAGTCCTTCAACAGTATAATATGGCAGATCTGCCCAAAGCATTTATACAATGGATTGACTAATGTTAATATTGCTGTTGGCATTGCAACCTTAGATTTTAATGGTGTATCACACGCTCTGCAATTTCCACTTACGCTGTTGCAAGTGACATGCGGAAAAACTCACGTTGGATTACTTCGCAAGAACTGATTCTAAGAGACTGTTAAATGCACAACATAAGGTTACCGAGGCAACCGTAGAAGTCAGAAGAGCCAGGAGAAGAAGGAGATTGGGTTCTATATGAAGCACAAGCTGAAGCTGAAGGGCATCTATAACTTTAAGGGGGTTATTAAGTAAGGACATCTAGTTTTAATGTGTACATTTTCTTATCGTTATTTCTCTAAATTTTGATGTAATTGTCACTTCTGCACTCATAATACTAATATTGATGACATTTTGCATGCGTATTGTTTACATAATACCATATAGCAAGAACTAAGAACTTTGCAATCTATGTATATTTACAATTTTTAGAGTCATTCAAACTTAAAAAATATTCACCAATAAATGAGTGAACTTTGATCCATTCTGTGTGAAAATATATTGTAATATCCGTAGTATGTACCATAGCTATTCCATTTGTATTCATACATTTTTAATTATAACTCATGTGTACTTATTTTCATCTCAAAACGTTTACAAAACTGACCGTACCATTTTCAACATTAAAATGTTAACATTTTTGTTCAAGACCAAATAATGTATATTTACTTTTATACAGACATCACATTTTATCTTATAATTGTAGTGTATTCATTCCGGTATCTAATGTGAAAGTTGCAGCCTTGCAACTTTAACCGTCTTTTAAAATATGAATTTATTTGTAACGCTACCGTTTCAATTGTGTACCTCATCCCAAAAATAATTTCTAGATTAGACACTGCGGTAATTCATATCTAATTCAAAAATACATCATCATCATCATCAAGTGCCGTCTCTGCAACGAAGGTTGGCTGCAACGTATCTCCAACATCTCCTGTCTCTTGTCTTGGTGGTGCACTCTGCTAGACTGTAACCTGTCCATCGTGTAATGTTACTCTCCCACTTGTATCTCTGCCTACCTCTTGCTCGCTTCCCTTTGACTTTACCCTCAAGTAAGGTCGTCAATAGGGTGTCATAGAATAGTCCTAATACTATTGGTCATGCATCGAAAAATGTATGAACAGCCAGTCATGGTTTGTATGGAATTACGTTACAAACACTTCTTTGAGAACTCGTGGTAGCAATTATACATCAGCCCACTGATATAAAAAATGCGAGAAATCAACAAAATGACAAGAGTAAACAAATACAAGTTCTTAGTTTGAAGACTTACAGACTGGCATTGTCGGTTAATTTAACAAGACAAAAATATGACAAAGTGAGTAAATAACTGTACGTTTGTTTACTTTTCTTTCTTATAATTAAAATATTAATTTCTTTCTTTCTTATTTCCTGCACGATACTGATTGATCTAATGAGACTCATGTCTAAAATGCAAATAATAAATACATTTTTGACAGTATTAATTTTTTAAGTTTCTATTTGAAAGAGGAAAGTAATGGTGCATGTCTATACATGACCACAACATTTACGTTGTGGGAGAGGGGAGTGGCGTGCTCTCATACCTTTTACAGCTGGATTTGATGGGCATGGGAAGGACACAAGTTGACTTCAGAAATACTATTTTATACATAAATTACATTGGTGGAGGATGAACAATTTTCTATAAAGAATAAACAAAGGTGCTTATGTATTTTCTCCTGTACTTGCTTGCAGGAACGTTTTTTGGTAGAATGGAGGTTACGATGGTGGGGTGGGGGGTGGATTAAACTGTATTGACATAATGACGCTGCAGAGGGGATCCTCGAGTTCTGTAGAATTTGTTTTTGCTATGGGTGAGATTTTGAGGTATACAAAATGACAAAAAAATTAGGACAAATGTATGGAAAGCCTATAAATCTATGTGTGAATTATTTTCTATTTCAAATCAGTAAATATTAAAGAGTTTATAATTATACGTGTGAATAAATCAGTGTTTCTCTGACTAATAAATCTAGGAATATCGTAATGAAGTGTTAATAATAACTAAAGGCACACACATAATAACACACACAAATCGACGTTTGACCAAAATGTCTTTGTCAAAACACACATTATAACAAATTTAAAACATAAAACATAAAACGGACAGTGATGATACGGACGTTTACATTGGCATGGGTAATGTAGATTGACCGGAAGAGGTGAAACGACAACGGACAAGAATATAAAAAAATAACTACATATACGTGACACGAAACAAACAGAAGCTATGGAACACCTATAATCATATATGGATAGGCTTTCATTGATTCTGTCGGGTTTAAGATTGCCGTATTCGTAAATGTAGCGGTTCTCAAGCGCAAGAATGGTCCGATAGTCAGAGAAGCACGTGTTAATGGCTGTAACGAGAATGTCCTGGGCATCTCGATGACCCGCTTGCCATTAAGGTGGTGATCTACAGGATAACCCAAATGGTTTTTATGTCATACAGCTGTTCACAGAACCGGTCAGCGAGCCTTTTACCAGTTTCACCTCTTACCACTTATATGCCATGGCGCAACACTTGCATATGATGGAATAGATGACGTTGTGGGACACTCATGTGAATGTCTCCTCAATGGTGAAGGTGGCTTTAGAAAATGTGACAGACCGAGTCTGAGTGACATAGGCACACGTGTAGCATCTTATGCGTTTACAGCTGTTGTGCCAAAATGATTAGGAACGCCAGGCTGGAAGTGACTCCGGACCGGTATTCCTGCGGTGCTTGTCAGGTCTGTAAGTAACAAAAGGAGAGTCACAGTACACTTCCTGCGTCTATCGATCAGACAGGAGAAGACGAAGGTGACGATGCAGGACATGACGAACGTCAGCACTATGGGGTGGAATGTGAGAACACACTTGACCCTGTCAGAAGATACAGACTTTCGAGTGTTGAAGAGTGTGTTCTGATGGGAGAAACTGCACACTCAAAGAAGGACAAGCCTGGTGACTCTCTCTGAGTGCGCGTGCGCGCGCGTGTGATGTGTGTGTGTATCATTATTCCTTTTTTTTCTTAAATAAATATGCGAGAGTAATGTGGTGTCGTCGACTCTGCATCGGCGTGGTACTGGGCATGTCTGTGGCGGCAGAGGTACCAGTTCGAACACCGAAGGGAATTGTACTTCCGTACAGTTTAGTAAGCAATGAGAAGATACTGAATGTACTTATATTGCCTGTAAAATCACTACAGTGACAAAATGTTGTGTCAATGGCGACATCCTGAACAGCTTATGCTATTATATTTCTTAATGTGATGTTATTAGCGTAGTTTTAATAACAGAGGGCGGAACACTTATGGGAATACCCGTACGTTCTGTGAGGTCAGTATCTAATCAAGAATCAAGAATACATCAGCGTTTAACAAGTGAGGTGGACTGTGTCCATGTCTTCTTCTGTAAGTGAGAACTGGATGATTTCTTAAGGAAGCAGTACTTTATATTAGACCACACATTTAAAAACAAACAAAAACAGAAATTGATTAACTGAATTATATAATTTTTTGTCTCGCTGGCACTTATTACCCATCTGACTTGAACCAACATGTTTTCCAAATTCGACCACATGGAATCATTAAAATTATTTTTAGTCGAAACGTCTAACGTATTTTTAACTGTCTATAGGTGTCTCAGATGTGTGTATAAACACATGTGTAAAATATATTATTTATTTAGAGATATTCATTCATGATAAATTATTTTCTAGCCAGATGAATGTTGCCCTATGGCAGATTGGTAAAGATCAACTTCGGAGGGCAAATCGGATTATGTTTATAAAGAAGGTGGTACTAAATTGTAATACATTAAATCGTTGTACTCCGTGTGTTCGATGGTCATGGTAAAAACAATAAATATAAAGGAATACAAAACTTCATGACCGACATAGAGAGATAGATAGATAGATAGATAGATAAATAGATAGATAGATAGATAGATAGATAGATAGATAGATAGATAGATAGATATATATATATAGATAGATAGAGAGAGAGAGAGAGAGAGGGTGGGTTATTCTGGTACAAAATGTGGGACCATAAAATTAGGGTTAGCTCGCCTAATGTTGTATTTGAAATTACTGTAAAGATCTTTTAATAAGGAAAACAATGTGCTTGGGAAGTCCCTATGCACTCAGTATTCCTCACATTCTGTCTTTGTAAGCTGAGTTAGGCCAGTTAGAAATCAGCGTGGCTTATATATAGCCGTCGCTGACATTCAATTCCGAGTAATATCCAAGAGATAGCCTGGTTATTACTGAAAAGCAAAGAACCTCGGGGTTTATTCGTGTCGGAAGGAAAATAATGCGACATTATGAACCATGCATTTCAACCACATTCTGTTTGTACAGCATTGTCATATTTTCACACGTGTTAACAATATACAAAGAACAATGAACGAAGAGCAGTAATATTTAAGCTAGAGTCCGATGAGACTAAGTAATTAGAACCCGCCGAAGACGGATGTGTTGAGCCATTGGCGCAAATAAAACGGAAACACAACGCATTTCCATTTTCTCGACGACATCCAACTGAAAATCGTGTAGGATCATTGTCCTGTTACAAGAGAAATCCAGTGGGAATTTGAGAATGAACGCTGAAGAAGAAAAGGAAGAAGTAATTAGAAAACTGCATTATTTATTATACTGTAACATTTTATATTATACTGTATCATTATCTACTATACTGTAGTATTATCTTACTACTACTACTATTATTATTACTACTATTAATATTAGTATTATTATTACTATTCAGAAAAGAAATTACTGAGTTTCGAGAACAAATGTTTTCGTAGTATAACTAACACCCATTGGAGTGAATTCAAATCGAATGATAAAATCAGAGAAGAGACACATCACAATTTCATCACAGATGTTATCAGAAAACGTCGTTGGCCATACATCGGGCATGTCCTACGCGAAGACATCAGCAGAATACACCACCAATCTCTTGAATGGATACCTACAGGCAAAAGAACCAGGGGTAGACCAAAAGAAACACTCAGAAGAACGATACTTAGAGAAAGTAAAACAATCAATATGCAAACTATTAAAGAACTGCACAGAATAGTTTTGAACGGACATAATTGGAGAGATCTACCCTCTGTCCTATTCGCTAACTTTAGCGCAAAATCAAAATGAATGAACATATTATTATCTACTATTAGTCAGTCAGTCCGTTCATCTTTTGCCAAGTTTGGCACATAAGACGAATTTCATAGTTCTCCATGCCTGTCGGTCAGTTGCCAAAGATTGCAGGTATGGTTCATTTATGCCTGTTGAATGTAATTCTTTCATAACAGTTCTTCTGATCATTGTTTTTGGTCTTCGTTGTTTTGTTTTCCCGTCTGGTGTCCACATTTTTCTTCTTCTTGTTCTTCTACGTTCGTTCTCAAACTCCTGCAGATAAGTACGATGCCGTCCGGAGAACGGAATGCGTTGTGTCATGGTTTACAGCATTGCTGTGATATCTACGCCTTTCAGCCTGACACATCCGACTTCAGCATGGCTTTGGATTACTGACCCTATATGGGATGAAGCCTTGTGGAATTCTTTCTTCCTTCATTCTAAGTATGTGGCCGATATATGTCCAGCGGCGTTTTCTGATGTTGTTCGTCACATATTCTTGTTTAGTCTCCTCTCTGAATATATCGATTGATGTGAAGTCTTTCCAATAAGTATGTGTGATCTTTCTGAGTCATCTATTTTCGAAGGCAACTAGCTTCTTATCCATTATTCCGGTAGATTTCCAACTTTCACATCCATATATTAATAATGGAATCACACGTGCGTTATATATTCGCAGTTTGATGTGTTTACTTACGAACTTTCATCTCCAGATGATTGAAAGTTTGTTAAAGGCGTTGGAGGCGAGTGCTATTCGCGTTTTGATTTCTGAGTTGGTATCAGCGTCTGCTGTTATCTTGCTTCCCAAATATACGAAATATGAAACATTGTCTAGTATATTATCATCTAGTTTAATTGGTTCTGTCAGACCGGTAAAGTTCATGATTTTCGTTTTATGTGTGTTTATTTGAAGGCATATATATTGCGCAAAAAATGTGAGTCTTTCTGATTTTCTTGGAGATCTTGGTGTGTTGAACTCAGTAGAGCAATATCATCTGGGAAGATGAGATCTTCCAGGGTCTTGTTGTTTACCTATTTTATTCCTAGTTGTGTTGGTCTGTGCATTTTTTTTCAACACGCAGTCAATCGCGATGCAAAATAGTATTGGTGACAAAACACACCCTTGCTTTATTCCCGTTTTAACTGGGAACCAGCTGGAAAGACCACTTTCTGTTATAACACAACAAGCCGTATAATGTAAAGAGCTTTTATGACATTGATGTATGTAGTCAGGATGTCGTAAAACGTACGAATTTTCCAGAGAGATGGTCTGTGAAGACTATCAAAAGCCTTCTGAAAATCTACAACGTGATCATGAGTTTTGTTTGTCTTTCTGTGGATTCTTCTATTATTGTCCTTAAAGTTTAGATGAGGTCTATTGTTGAGCGGCTAGGTCTGAAGCTCTTTTGTTCTTTTCCGAGAGCCGCATTAATGGATTTTCTTAGTCTTTGTAGTAAGATACTGAGAAAGACTTCACCAGGAATGGATAGTAGTGTGATACCTCGCCAATAGTTGTAGTGTGATACCTCGCCAATAGTTGCAGTGTGATACCTCGCCAATAGTTGCAGTGTGATACCTCGCCAATAGTTGCAGTGTGATACCTCGCCAATAGTTGTAGTGTGATACCTCGCCAATAGTTGCAGTGTGATACCTCGCCAATAGTTGCAGTCAGACATATCTCCTTTCTTTGGTAATTTAATAATTATTCCGTTTTTCCATTATTTTAGTGGTGATTCATTATGCCATATTTGGTTGAATAGATATAATAGATGGTGTAGGAAAGTGTTGTCAGCTTCTTTTAACATTTCTCCTGAAATGTCGTCATCTTCAGTTGCAAGATGGCGGACATGCGTTTCTGTTCTTGATTCTTTTTGGATACTTTAATCTACAATTTAACAAAAAGTTATCTTTCAGTGTTTTTGTAACGGGTGTTATAAATCTAAGCAAAATGAAACCATCTATTATTATTGCAATAAATTCTAAATTATTTACTATAATGTAACATTACCTAGTATACTGTATCATTATCTACTATACTGTACCAGTATCTACTGTGCTGTGCTGCAAAATTATGCAATATACTGTAACATTCTATATTATACTGTAATATTATCGATTATACTGTAACATTATCTAATATACTATTATGTTATCAATTATACAGTAACATTATCTACTATACTTTAACATTGTCTACTATAGAGTAACATTATCTACTATATTGTAACATTATCTACTATACTGTACCATTATCTATTATACTGTAACAGTATATATTATAATGCAAAAATATATAGTATACTGTAACATTATCTACTATACTGTAATATTATCTACTATACTGTAAATATATCATACGTATATTTCGAAATGGCTATAATTAATCAAGACATATTTTGGGTACTAGACGAAATGCGTTGGTTAAAGTACTTGAGGGCTGCTTCGGATGTATAGAGAACCTGTTTCTTCCTCAAAAGTACTAGATCAATTCATTTACGAGACCGTTTGCATACATACGTTCTATCAGAGTCGTGATTATCTGTTAATTTAATTAATGTGCATATAGTCTACGAATTTAGAATCTAGAAGGAGGACAGTATGCAGTTACTTTGAAAACTTGTGTTGATTATCGACTGTACAATATACATTTCACCCATGATACATTTGAATATACCATAAATATTTCATCCAGGGTACGATTGTTGAATATTGACTACTTACGAAATTCATGTAGGAAAACAAATGTCAATACTTCATTATACCAGTCCAGGATACAATTGTTGAATGTCAACTGCACTACAGAAAATTCATCCAGGATACGATTGTTGAATATTGACTACGATAGATACTTCATCCAGGATACGATTGTTGAATATTGACTACAATAGATACTTCATCCAGGATACGATTGTTGAATATTGACTATGATAGATACTTCATCCAGGAAACGATTGTTGAATATTGACTACGATAGATACTTCATCCAGGATACGATTGTTGAATATTGACTACGATAGATACTTCATCCAGGATACGATTGTTGCATATTTATAACTCAAATAACACCTTGACAATTGTATTTGTTCTTTGTTTTATTGTTATTTTCTATATTTTATTATTTTATATTGACAGTTTTCTTCAGTAACCTGTCTACCTCATTTGTTTTTACCTCTGGGAAATATTGACTACTATAGATAATTTATCCAGGATAAGATTGTAGAATGTTGACTACTTACAAAATTCATGTAGGAAAAAAAAATGTCAATACTGCATATACCTGTCCAGGATACGTTTTTGGAATGTTGACTACTATAGATCATTCATCAATGATACGATTGTTGAATGTTGACTACTATAGATAATTCATCCAGGATACGATTGTTGAATGTTGACTACTATAGATAATTCATCCAGGATATGATTGTTGAATGTTGACTACTATAGATAATTCATAAATGATACGATTGTTGAATGTTGACTACTATAGATAATTCATCCAGGATATGATTGTTGAATGTTGACTACTATAGATAATTCATAAATGATACGATTGTTGAATGTTGACTACTATAGATAATTCATAAATGATACGATTGTTGAATGTTGACTACTATAGATAATTCATCCATAATTCGATTGTTGAATGTTGACTACTATAGATAATTCATCCAGGATACGATTGTTGAATGTTGACTACTATAGATAATTCATCCAGGATACGATTGTTGAATGTTGACTACTATAGATAATTCATCAATGATACGATTGTTGAATGTTGACTACTTACGAAATTAATCCAGGAAAAAAATATGTCAATACTGCATTATACCAGTCTAGGATTCGATTGTGAATGTTGATTACTATGGATAATTCATCCAGGTACGATTTAGAGTATTTGATATTCACTGTGACACAAGTAGGTTTTGGTATATATAGGTCAGAATCAGGAATGTGTTCAACTAGCAAGCCGCGAGAACCACCAGTATGCATGCTTGAGGGTGGGGGTCTGAGTACCTATGTTCGTGTCTGCTTTCTAGTCAGAGATCGGGTTATAATCAACCAACGTTAACCAAGAGAATCACACAGAACACATCACGAAATTGCTTGCTTTCTGATTGGCATCTTTTGTTGACTAACCATGACATCTTTTGTTGACTAACCATGACATCTTTTGGTGACTAAACATGACTACTTTGTATTAGTTTAATGTTCTGCTATTTGTAGTCAACATTTATTGAGCATCGTCAAACACATAGTAATCGAAAGCACTCGTTATTACCTTTCTCCTACTATCGTTAAACTATACATGCTTTCATTCGTTAAGTATAGTATATTGCTTATTTTCCTTTTGTCTTCAGTGCTGACGAAGACAATTTAGTCTAATGGTTTTTTTAAAAATAATATAGGTAACACATTCCTATTTACGTTCGTGTTTTACATTTGCCTTATGTTACTCCAGCACTCACATGTTCAGTGAGTGACTGATTGTTTTCCGATGCCGGTTTAAAAAAAATATATTCTTAAATCATAGAGCCTGCAAGGTGTGTACATTATATTACATAGATGGTCAACATATGTGACAATGGTGGCGCATTTCATGTTTAATTGGTACTTTTATGCTCACCGATAATAATAATCACAATAAAGTACAGCCGTATAAATGTATTAACAAATATTCGATTTTAAGGAATTAAAACATGAACTTATTGTAGGAAATATAAGTTCTATACCAATGCTACATATGTCCATATAAACATATTTATATTGAACTGAATGTGAATACACGTGTAGATTGCAGCTTTTAAAATGGATAGTGAGGATGTGGTGCATTTAATACAAATAGTTGACCACCCCGTTTTATAGAGGTTTATAGCGTATTTCGTACATTAATGTCTGTTGAAGATAACAGAGATGTCGTTCTACAGAAGAATGCTGAGAATACCATGGACTTCCAGAAAAACTAATGTAGAGTTAAATGTGAAACGGACCTTAATCAACAATATAAGAAAATGGCAATCTTCTTTTTTTGGCCACTTCATGAGACAGGCAGGTTTAGAGAACATAGTCACAACAGGCAAAATTGAAGGCACCAGAGACAGAGAACGACAACGTGAGAAAATATTAGACAGTTTGACAACCTGGCACGGCAAGGAAACAACAACGATTTTGATACATAATACTATGGACAGAGAGCTGTGGAGAGCCATGACCGCCTACGCCACCCGGCATGGCACCTGATGATTATGATGATAAATGTCTTTTAAACGTCACTTTCTGTTGCAAAGTGTACAAATTAAGCAATATTTTTAAACAAACACAATGGAAGCCAGGAAAAAAAGTTTTGTGATGGACGCCTAAACTTAAATATATAAACACATTAGCAAGACTGGTATGCTGTGTTATACATTGTTATATGCAAGTGTTTGAAGTGTTTATAGTACAACCATGGTTTTAAAAATAAATATTTAGTGGTTATATACGTAGGTTATGCCAATATTTATTGTGCTATAATATGTGGAACATGTTGGTCAATTAAAAATAAATGAGTATAGAACATAGGTACTGCATGGATTGTTTTCAAAAATAAATGAGTATAGACCATTGGTACTGCGTGATTGTTTTCAAAAATAAATGAGTATAGAACATAGGTACTGCGTGATTGTTTTCAAAAATAAATGAGTATAGAACATAGGTACTGCGTGATTGTTTTCAAAAATAAATGAGTATAGAACATAGGTACTGCGTGAATGTTTTAAAAAATAAATGAGTATAGAACATAGGTACTGCGAGATTGTTTTCAAAAATAAATGAGTATAGAACATTGGTACTGCATGATTGTTTTCAAAAATAAATGAGTATATAACATAGGTACTGCGTGATTGTTTTCAAAAATAAATGAGTATAGAACATAGGTACTGCGTGATTGTTTTCAAAAATAAATGAGTATAGAACATAGGTACTGCGTGATTGTTTTCAAAAATAAATGAGTATATAACATAGGTACTGCGTGATTGTTTTCAAAAATAAATGAGTATATAACATAGGTACTGCATGATTGTTTTCAAAAATAAATTCTTTCTAGAACGTTGTCTTTCCAATGAATTTTCTGAACCCCTCTTTGTCTTGGGCGATGCAGCTTGCATTTTCCAGTGACATGTTCATGTTATCTTTAATGTCGTCAGTCCATCGTCTTCTTGATCTGCCTTTTCTCATCTTCCCAGGTACTCTTCTCTCCATTATTTGTGTTTCTAAACAGTTGTGTCTCTTTATATGACCAAACAGGTGTAGTTTTCTTTTTGTTATTGTGTTTAGTAACCAACACTCTGGAATCTTCAATGTGTTTATAATATATGCGTTTCCCTTTTTTTCCCTACCATTATATTCTAAGTATCTTTCTGTAGCATTTCATCTCAACGGCGTTGATCTTCTTCACTCTTTTTTTACTTAGTGTCCATGTTTCACAGCCGTATGTTGCAACCGGACAAATAAAAGTTCGTAACATTAGCAATTTCGTTTTTTATTGTGTTGTTTTCCATATGTTTTTTCAACCGTGTTATTTTACAATATGCCATTGCCAATCTCTTCCTTATTTCTACCATGCAGTCTCCTGCACCGTTGATGTGTGCTCCTAAGTATTCAAATTTATCCACACATTCTATCTCGTTATTATCTATTCTGATTTTTGGTTGTTGTTATATCTTTTGACATTATTTTTGTGTTTTTTTGCGTGTTTTAATACAAGTTTTGTGATTCGTTATATGTCGTGTTCTTGATTAGTTGTTCCAATCCATTTATATCATTTGAAAGAAGCACCGTGTCGTCTGCGTAGCGTAGTTCAGGGATGTAAAGAGTGGTGGTCAGCGTTATGTATGTCGTCTCTCACATTCCCCATTATACTTTCTGCGTAGAAGTTGAACAGGTATTGGGAGAATGTACGAGGCGTGTTCAAATGAAAACGGGACTTGTGGATTTATTTAAAAAGTATCATAGCAATTTAATATTTTCAACGGAATTGAACAAAGCAACCACTTGTGAATAAGAATGCACCTGGGTTCATCAGAAAAAATCTCCGTATGCATTTAGGCAAGCATCCCACTGTTTAGGTAGACGTCGAATGCCGTCCGAGAAAAAGTTGCGTGGCTGTTCTCTGAACCATGTGGTCACCGCTGTCTTCACGTCTGCGTCGCTGTTGAATCGCTGTCCCTTTAGTGCTTTCTTCAACGGTCCGAACAAATGGAAATCACACGGGGATAAATCGGGACTATAGGCTGGGTGATGAAGAACTTCCCAATTCTTCTTTGTCAATGTTTCCTGCACAATTTTTGCGACGTGCGGACGAGCGTTGTCGTGGAGAAGAATCACACCTTGAGAAAGTCTGCCTGGTCGCTTAGCCTTGATGGTCAGTCAGTACTGCTTTATCAAGCACGGCTATGGCTTCTTCTGTTGCAACAATATGCGCCTGACCTGGCCGTGCAAGATCTGCCGTTAACTCACGTCCGTCTTTAAACATACGCACCCACTCCATCACTCTGGTCCTCGACAAACATTTGTCACCATATGCTGCCTTCATTCTCCGATGAATGTCTACTGCTTGACATCCTTCAAATGAAAGAAACTGGATCACAGCACGCTGATTCACTTTGGACGGGTTCGGAATCACACCCGCCATATTGTTAACAGTCTTCTGCAGCACATATGCATGCTGGGAAGATGAACACGTGACCGTATGTAAATTATTGGATACTCATTACTAGTGCAAAATGTCATCAATATCAGTGCGCTCTATCACGCGTGGTGTAACAAGTCCCGTTTTCATTTGAACACGCCTCGTACATACCTGCCTTACTCCACTCTGTACCTCAAACAACTCTGAGAGAACGCCCTCTAACTTCACTGCAGTCTTTTGATCTTGGTAAATTTCTTCTATTAGATGAATCAGATGTCTTGTGAAATCCATGTTGTTCATTATCTCCATAGTTTCTGGTGTTGGCATTATCTCCATAGTTTCTGGTGTTGACATTATCTCCATAGTTTCTGGTGTTGGCATTATCTCCATAGTTTCTGGTGTTGGACGCAGTCGAACGCTTAAGAAAAAGTTAGATTGATCAATTTGAAATTTCTAGTCTCAATATTCCCGTAGGTTGCCATTACGTTCGGGAACAAACAACCGCTAATCGAATAGCCGCAAAGAGAACACATTCGTTCTATGCCTACATATCACTCAATTAATTGTATACCATGAAATATTAAACAATTCCTGATGTAATTGGTATTAAGGTAATTAGTTTAAAAAAATAGGTTGCAGCTGCGCCAAAACCAATAGTAAATATCACACTTGTAACATTACATAAACCTAAATGTTACGTTTCTAATGGAAAGTGATAATGTTAGAATTATTGTATGTTATCATTTTTAATGAATTAGTCAAATTCAAATGTTCCTGCATCATTGTTTTTATCATTAGACTTCCAGCTGACCATCTTCCATCTGAAAACAGATTAAGCATAGATCTGACCAACATTTTTCTTTCCTCGTTTAGGTTAATTTAACACTCTTTCAATCTACAATCGTTTCTTATTTAAACATGTGAGCGTAGATTTACGATATGCTTTTCGTCTTGTTCTCGTTTACATTTTAATGTCTACAGATCAAGTTCGGTTTTATTTGTGATAGTGACTTCTGTTCTAGATTTATAGCATATATAAATTTATAAATACATTTTATGTAAATATGTTATATATTCAGGTTGGTGATTGTTAAAGTCGTTCTTTTCCATTAATGCCAGCATACCATAATGCCATTACTGTGTGAACCACAGTCAATCTTCCTGATTAGGAGAACACTCTTCACGTGTTGGAGATGGTCACCAAACTACAAGATACAATCTAACAAACTAGAACAAACGAGATTTAGTAACTTCATATTTGTACGAAAACTCATGTGGATACATCTCCATTGTCAGGAACGAAGGAACTACACGACAGGCAGGAAATGCGAAGGCTAGTGCAACGCAAGGGAAGTAGAAAAATATATGGAAATAAGTACAAGGTTGTCAATGATTATATGCAGGATCTGCGGTTGATTTTCTCAGTATGATGCACGTTTTTGAAATGAAACCCCCGTTAACATATTTTGATAGCTGCCGCCGGATGCGCCGCATCTCTGCATCATATCACAGTGTGACCCTGATTATATGCACATCATACTAGCAGTAAGGCACATACAAAAATTGTGAACTACAATCCTTCAGGAAGACATATGACATACAACAAACAACAACCTTTACATAGAGACATTTCTGTTATATGATGTCGATATGAGAAAGAGAGAGATAAAAACGAAAAAGGAATAAGTGAAACACAGACAGATGCCATAACAAAGTATACAATATATCACGGACATTTAATGACAAATAGAGAGGGGGAAGAGATATCACAAAATTAGAATATAGAAGCTAAGAGAGGGAATAAGAATGGATTTAGTGAAAAAGTTTTGAATGCCAAATTGTCATTGTCTTGTCTACGACTGTCACCTTTTTTTCTTCATCAAAACTACTCTAATTCGGTGATGTAATTTAGGATAAGTAACTTTCTAGCAGTCACTTTTCTCGGTTCTTTCCCAGGGCACGAGCCCCACTAATTTAACTAAACTAAATTATATTTACGAAACATATTACGCAATATAAGTGAAGGAAATGGATCGATAAGCGCGCTACCCACTGAAAGACGGCCCCTCTCTCCCAATGGGTAGTGCGCAGATCGATTATTATAAATTAGTAAAGAAAGCTGAGCGTAATATGAATGAACCTGGAATGAAACTGTTCTGGTTTGTTAAAAACTAGAGACCAGAATATACATTAAGAAAAACGAATTCAGTATATTGAAAAGTGTGACTTTTGGACCAGCGTTCTGGGACGGAACCATTTTCTCCAAGAAAACTGGCTGTTTATATAATCAGAAAGAATATGGGTAACACGAGTAACATTCTTCAAGACTGCATCCATGGGAAATACAAATACAATAGTTCTTCAAATCATATCATTTGAGCACACCCTATATAGGACATTGCTTTAGTAAATGTTGCATTTTTAGACTCTACATGTGCGTTTCATATACTAGACAATAACACCGCCAGAACTAAGGGGCTACCCATACATTATGGCAACAATATATTGCCAATTATATACCATTCTTCAAGTGTCTTAACTGTCAACAATAAATGCCCTTCCCTTGCTTAATTAATGCAATTACTACACCCCTTCCAGGCATACATAACAATATTTGTGCAGAAAATAACGATAAAACTACATGCATTTTTGTTGATATTTCCGGAAAATCAGTTTCAAATACCTTACTTGGTATGTTAACATACCATTACTGTCGGCAACGTTCTTCATCCCCCTTTCCTCCCGTTTTGTCAAAAATAGTCAACATTTTCAGAAAAACGCTGCTTCCGCCTCCCCCCTCCCCTCCATACATGTTGGCGTAAATTAAATTTAAAGGAAGCTAATAAGAAAGGTATACATTGCGCCTAGAGCCAGGTACAATGAACATACATGTGTCAGGACTGTTTGAATTTCTCACTTAACCTCACAACCATAGAGATAGGCCGACATGCGTTTATTATGGAACGTTAGAACAACAGCTAAATAATCATGGAGATTGAGCGGTTTAAACTCATGAATTTATGAACCCGTAGATCAGCAACGAAACAATCATGGAGATTGAGCGGTTTAAACTCATGAATTTATGAACCCGTAGATCAGTAACGAAACAATCATGGAGATTGAGCGGTTTAAACTCATGAATTTATGAACCCGTAGATCAGTAACGAAACAATCATGGAGATTGAGCGGTTTAAACTCATGAATTTATGAACCCGTAGATCAGCAACGAAACAATCATGGAGATTGGGCGGTTTAAACTCATGAGTTCATGGACCGTTGTATCGATCAGCAGCCAAACAACCATGGATGATGTAATTAATATTTAGCTACATACTTAATCATTCGAAGATGGTATGGCCGAAGTTTCATTCTCTTATCTTTATAAATTATGCGAGACTTTTAGTGATTTACATATTATGTCAGAAGGTAGCACTGAAACATTTTAGAGCCCGGAATAGAACATGGATTACTACTCTACTGTGAAACAAAATTATGCATAGGGAGGAGCTCTGACCTCAGAACACTCTATTTTTTCTATGTATACTTCGTGTCACTTGTCAGACTCTATTCAATGTGAACCTCCTGATGTATATATAGATATCTCCAGAGCTGTAACTCTGACACAATAATTGTCCTGGTTAGGGAGTTCACAGAATGTAATTGGAAGGAGCTCACAGAAAATTCGTTACTTGAAAATAGCATTCTGGCTTGCTGCAACGAACATTAAAAAATGATAGGATTTAGAAGATCTCTGGAGAGAATAACATTTCTCAAGAGTGAACTACTCACACACAAAGTAATTCGTTATGTTTAGTTTGGATTTTATATTCTGAGTCCATGTAAAATAATTCTAAAATAAACGCATAGGTGCAAGGTCTCTTCCAGAGCATCTCGAAGTGTAATTACCTTGATGACTAGTGGCGTAGACGACCATTCTTCTCCACAACTCTCCGTCTCTTGTGCTGTTAGTAAGTTCAATTAGTGACACGTTTGTGTTACAGTAACAACACACCCAAACATTTCTCTTTGTCTACTTCTGTCTCTTATCTCTTTGATCTTAAAGTCAAAGAACAATTCAACCACATACGTTGACTGTTGAAGGGTTCCCGATCATTAATTTCGATAGAAATGATATAGGCATATATAAATATGTTCTATAAATAAATAATACATCCCATAGAAACCATAGAAATTATTTAAGGGTGTGGCGCATGGCCGAGAGGTTAGAGCGCTGGTCTCACACGAGTGAGGTCTAGAGTTCGATCCCCGGTAAGGACTGGGTTTTTTTCTGTCGGAGGGTAAATTAAAAAACTCACCCTGTGCATGACGTGGCGACAGCAAGAGCATGCGGCCTTTATCACACAGCTATTCAATCCCCTCCCTGCAACGCCTGAACTGGTAAAATGCAGTATTGCCAGTTTTTTAAATATTTTTTTTTATATTTATAAAAACCATTTAATTAATGTAATACATTATAGTGGCATATCGCATGCTATACTGACAACAATATTATACTCGTATTATTGTATTCTCTCAGGTGTGTAAAAAGATAACTAAGAACTCACATTCTGGCATAGAATCCCATGCGAAAGTTGCTGTAAACTTTAGCTGCTGAAGTATTTGGATCCAAACACATTCTCATTAATATTAAAAGTTGCGCTAAGTCTGAGCCCCACTCTAGACCACAGGTTGGCAAAATTATTTATTGCTAATGGCCAGATGGTATAAACACAGCTATTCGCTGCCTGGAAGAAACAAATACTTGTCATACAAATAATCCCTTTAACCGCAGGTAGAGAATAATGTTAGTTTCCAGAACCGTATTACTATTACTAAAGATTCATTACATTTTGTTTTGAAACATATGTCATTTACATATGTCGCCTATATTTATGTACTAAGAGAAGATGCAAATTATTTTTGTCACGTGATTCTAGACCTTGCTAAAAATAAACCACTTTGATTACAAGTTCAGGAACACTGTGGGTCAACGTCACGTGATTTATTTAAGGGATATTTATATCAGCCATCTAAATCACACACAATCAGAACAGTAGACCTCTATTGATCTCCACAATTTCAAGCATGCGGGAGGAAGTCACAATGGACTGTATCCATTCGTGTCTCAAACACTCATTCGGTACATTGAAAATCATCGGCACAATAACTAACGTAATGATCTCTGTTAATCTATTTAAAGCTTGCCAGCAGACATGGAATAAGCACAGTAGACATCACATGGCCTAGCATACGCCTTTAGTAAAAGTGGTTGCTTAAACAAAAAGACATATTTTTAGTTTCCTCTTAATTTACCTTAGGCATTTGATAGCTATATTTGATATCTTTATTTACGAAACATTGTTAAAGGTTCAATGTTTTTTTTTAAACTCGCGAGAGTAACGGGAATTGAATCAGAACCGATCCAACGGCACCGAATCGCCTTGTCTAATTTATCCTCTTGCTTCCTACTTGAATTTATTTATAAACTTCCAAACCCCCATCAACTATTTACGGACTTGCATGCCGTAATGTTAAATCACTTCCACAGATGGTCCCTACTGTTGTCAGACATGAAAATAGTATAGTAGACACATCACTCGCATTAATAGTATAGGAAATGCTATTTCACAATATTTAGTAACTACCTAAACATTCATTCATTCATTTTCCTTTTGCGCTGATGTTAACGCATAGGTCAGACCTCTCCAATATTGTCTGTTCAAAGCTATTCTGTGCAGTTCTTGAATAGTATGAATATTTGTTGTTTTACTTTCTCTAATTATTGTTCTTCTGAGTGTTTCTTTTGGTCTACCCCTTGCTCTTTTGCCTGTAGGTATCCATTCAAGAGATTGGTGGTGTATTCTGATGATGTCTGCGCGTAGGACATGCCCGATGTAGGACCAACGGTATTTTCTGATAACATCTGTGATGAAATTTTGATGTGTCTCTTCTCTGATTTTATCATTCGATTTGAATTCACTCCAATGGGTAAACAGTGTGAACAATCTTTCATATAATATGTTGATTATACATGTCGTTCTATATATGTTAATTCGTCGCCAAATGTTGTGCATAATGTAGAAATCAGAACTCTCCAGTTCGAACCTAGTTACGCTTCGTTGTGTAACTCGTGCATGCTATTGAGACCATTAGCCATGTCATCTTTGATAGCTGTTCTGCGATTGGTCTCTTTTGGTCTTATCTTTTTCTTTTCCATCCAGTACACACTTTAATGCTTGTAGTAGCAGTATGTTTTCATTCACTTTAAGTACATGTCCGATGTAAGTATATTTTTCTCTAGATAAATAGTATAGTCAATATTAACAAATTGTCAACAGAGTAACTGTTATATAATTTCTGTACTTGCAAAGTTCTTTTTGAAGTGCTAGTAGATTCTGTACCAAAATATCCAGTGATATTGTCCCGAAAACAAACATTTACATCATAATAAAGAAGTAGGCCATACTTTACGAAAGAAGTCTACTGATAGACGGACCTACTACAAATGTTGGAAAATTATTTAAAATATATTCAATATCAATAATATTTATAGGGGTGATTTAAACCAAGAAAACAATGTATCTGTCGTCGGATCGGCCAGAAAGCATTGTCAACATATACCAAGAAAGTACTACTATAACACAATAAATAATCTTTAAAAAAGTATGTCTGATAACTACCCTGCTTAGCAGAAAATAAGAACACGATAATGTGTTTCTTACCACAAAAAAACCAAAAACAAAACAAAACAAAAAACAAACATACAAAACAAAACAAAAAACCGGAATAAGTTTTCTACAGAAATCAGGAATATCTCTTGATCTGATTATCATATGATTGTTCCTTTTTCCTGTGAAAGTGAAGTCACAATGCTGCCATTTAAGAAGTACACATATATATGGTTTCCTATATTCCTATATAAACATAATTAATATATTTTATTAAAATAAAAAACGCAAATGATTACGTTTATCATTGCTAATTGAGTATGGCGGCAGTTATCTAAAATAGTAACTGAAAAATTTGGTCCTGATTGGTAAACTGTTCTAGGAGTCTACACGGGTCAAACAACCAGACAAACAAACGAAGTCTGTTAGATAAAACTATACATGATTGTGCAAGGAACAGTTGAAGTCAGGAGAGGAAATAAAGATTTAATTGTGAAGTGATAACGTAAAGAATTGGCGCGCTTGTGATTTTTCTACACGTATACCAATGGATGAAGAACATATGTATACACACAATGATATATATATATATATATATATATATATATATATATATATATATATATATATATATATATATATATATATATATATATAGGCGAAAATGAAATTCAATCAGAAACCACAGTACACTTTTCGAAAACGAAATAATAAAATGATAACTATTAAAACATTAAAAAAATATAAAGTATGTGTGACGAGCATTGAAATTCGACGTAGAGCAAAATTGAAACTGAAAAGAAATATGAAGTGGGTTAATGGGAGGGGAAAATTTGAAACGAGAGAGATTAAATCATAATTATTCATTACTGTCAATTTTCGATTATGTAGTTACGATCAATTGATAGTTATGGTCCTATGTAATAACTATTTTCATGGTTTATATATATTAAGCTCTTATATGCGTATACATTTATTGGGTGATAATTATTAGAATTCTGGGAAATTCAGGGGATATATAGAACATCATTATATAGAATAGCCTGTAGCAGTGTTGCCAACTCATTTCATCATAAAAGCACTAGAAACGTCTCTAAAAAGCATCATAAAGCACTAAAATAATTATAGAAGAACTGAAGAAAAAACCCAAATATTTTCCTTAAAATAATAGAAGATAACACATTATAATTTAGCAATATCAATTAATCTGATAAATTAGATTATTCCTGATTATATAATCACAGTCACATAACAGTTTTTTCCATGTACGTGTCTTTTACATATTGATGTGATCATGTTTTTGCCAAAAGGCACTAGTCTCATGCCAAGAATACACACACACACACACACAATAATTAGAAAACACACACACACAAAAACACATAATAATCAAAATAATTTAAAGTTGTATTTTCTGGCCATACTTGATGATGATTGAAAAATTTTATAAGCATCTTGTAATAAATTTTTTTCAGGACATCATTAGATAGTTTATAATCAATACAACATTTACTATATCTTTTCATTCTATATTTAATAGTCAGAACAGTTTTCAAACTAGATAATACTCAGACTATTTCGAATTTTTAATTTTGTACCCACATCTGACTGAAAACTCGTTCTACGACAGAATTGGAATGAGGCAAAGTAACCACAGTTAAAACTAAATCTGCAAGATTTTGGAAATAATTTTTACCAGTTGCATCCCTGTATAAAACTATTTCTGCCCACAAAGCAAGTGTGTCATTGTTATGTGTCCACTGCATATGGTGAAGTTTTCTCCACTGGAAATCTATGCGGGTGAGAGTGTCTGTATCATCAAACAACATTTTAGCATGATCTAATATGCAAGGCTTTATTGTAGACATTCACTTCCACTAAAACATGACAGCGACTGCAATATGTGAACGTTATCTGACAAACGTAAACGCAGCTGTTAATAACTCAACTAAAAACTGTACACATCATCCACAAATTTCTTTCTTGTCCGAAAATTTGTAGATTGCCATTTCTTTTTCAAACGCATAGCGCAGGCATGGATTAGGATCTAAATAGTCTTCAATAGCATCAGTCTGTGTAATGTTTTTTTTCCAGGAATAACAATCTTTGAACTGATAGAATCAGTGAGATGGACACGATCGTTGAGTAGTTATGTTGGATCTTGTATTTCTACTTCAAACTATTTATTCACGCTTTGAACTTCGACAAGAATATGCTTGAGAAATATGAGAAAAACATTGTCTTTAATGTCACAGAACAGAATATAGAAGTTCTGCTGTATAACAACTCTCGCTCATTCTTGCTATATGAAAATGAGGTATGAGCTCAACACACTGGTGCAATATTCTGACAATGGAAGATTCAATAGACATATATAGTGTTTGACGTGGATGAATAAGATTATGTGGGGGATACCACATTTTCATTTATTAATGCAAAAAAGCTCACTTTACTTTGTTTAACGAAATGACGAATGAGAACACCAGTTGTATGTTTCTCTAATCATGAACTCTAGACTCCTGGGAAGGCACCACGCTGTATCATGTGACACAGCTAGTTGAAGAGAATGGCACACACATCTAACTAGGATCAGATGAGGAATTTCAGACTTTAATTTTGTGCACAATCCATTGTTTACACCTATCATGACAGGTGAATTATCAGTGACAACTAGTCTTTGCAACTCAAGTCCCTTATGCTTCAAACATTCTATTAGAGCATTGTATATTGCTTCAGCGTTACAGTCACACAGTTCTACTAAGTCTAAAAGAGTAACACTAAACTGTTTTCATTTCAAGGAAAAATATCTTATTGCTGTACCAAGTAGCATAGTTGCAGTAATGTTATTGATCTCATCAATGAATAAGCTGAATTTTCTATTTCAAATATTATATATCAAGTCTTTTGGGTAAATATGATGCAAGCGCATTTGAAATAACTGAACTACACTTTGATATTCAAAGGTTTAGGTTCTTGCATCCTTTACTGACACCAAAGTGTATCTTACAGAGTTCACTTAAATGATCGAATACTAGTAGGGAACAATTTCTAGCTACGAACAGAGATATTCCTGATTCTGTTGCTTTCACGTCACTTATCAAAGTGTTAAATGAAAGGTGTGCGTGTTAATGAAATGATTATTTAGATTTCTTGTGTTTTGTTGTCTCTGCTTGTCTCTCAATATCTTGTATACTCGCGGCTATTGTAAATTTACAATACGTACAGTAACACTTCGTGTCACCTCTTTCAGCTCTAATTAACGATTTTTAAAATCTCAATTCATTTATCTACTGTGCCCTGAAATGATGTGGGTAGGTCTTGCTAATTATGATACACAAATGTAAACTAAATAGTAAAAAATATCAATGATCCTGGAGTGATTGCGAATATGCAAATGAACAATGACAATCTTAAATTTCGGCTCTATGTCCTATTTATTACGAGTTCGAATTTTTAGTGTCACAAAATTATTTTTGAAAATAAACCAAGGTTTTTGAATAAAACGTAATAAATTATTTTACGAGTTAAAAAGCACCAAAAATGACTAAATACTGTGAATATGCACTAAAACGTACCATCACATTTTTGAATGCATTCACGTCCAATGCAACCTACAAGATAGAGCTAACGCAACATCTAACAAGTGTTACTTCGATATCGACGACCTTAAGATATTTTAATATGGAATATCAAATTAGTACCAAGACGTGATGCATTGCATTGATATTGAATGTCAGTACAAGTAGACGCGGCTTGTAGTGCACGTATCTAGGTACGTATGTATTAATATAATCACTGGCTCTCATTTGACTGCCATCTGAAAAGTAATATTTACACATTTTCCAACCATTTTATATCGAAACGATCGCTAGGTTTATGCTGGAGCACGTAAGAAGAGTAAAGAACAGCAACACTGTCAATAACTGTGTGTTAAGCTTTCACTTAAGTATTGTAAAGAAGAATACTCGAGTTGCTAATTGTTGGACGATTACAAAATTGTTGAAAACAAATATAGTTACTGTTTATTATATTCCAATTTAATAGTTGAAATCATGTGTAGTTAGTAATTGCTACATCATCATGATCATCAGGTGCCATGCCGGCTGGTGGAGGACGTCATGGCTCTCCACAGCTCTCTGTGCACAGTATTATGTATCAAGGTCGTTGTTGTTTCCTTGCCGTGCCAGGTTGTCAAACTGTGTAATATTTTCTCACGTTGTCGCCCTCTGTCTCTGTTGCCTTCAATTTTGCCTGTTGTTATTATGTTCTCTAAACCTGCCTGTCTCATGAAGTGGCCAAAAAAGAAGATTGCCTTTTTCTTATATTGTTGATCAAGGTCCTTTTCGCATGTGACTCTTTAAACACCTCTACATTAGTTTTTATGGCAGTCCATGGTATTCTCAGCATTCTTCTGTAGAATCACATCTCTGTTGCCTCTAATCTCCCACTTTCCAGTGTGTTTATTGTCCAAGACTCGCTCCCATATGTTAGTATATGGGCTATATAGCACTGCAGAACTCTCTTTCTCACCTTAAATGACAATGTCATTTTATACAGTATATTTTTCATTTTCCTGAATGTTATTTTTGCCTGTCCTATTCTGCATTTTATTTCTGTTGAACTTCTCCCATCTGCTGTAATCATTGTACCTAAATATTTGAATTGGCGGACCTGAGGCCTACTTCTTTGTATCGCCATGACTTTAACTTGGGAGAATAATGTGGTAGTTTCAATTGCTACATACCTACCTAATAGTTGAAATCAGGTGCAGTTAGTAATTGTTACAAAATCATCTAATAGTTCAAACAGTTTGTAATTACTTGTTGTTTGTCAATAGATGATAGAATTGATGAATAGTGTAGTTACAAACTGTTTGTTAATATAATTGTTTAAAACGAGTGTAGTTACAGACTGATAACATGTTATTTAATTGTTTAAAAGTTCGTCGTAACAAACTCTTTGTTAACGGATTATCTAATTATTAAAAACGAGTGTAACTACAATAAACAAAAATGCTGTAGTCTGTTGAAAAGGTATGTAGTCAGAAACTTTTAATGAAAACATGTAATTGTTGACCACGCATGTTGTTAAGGTATCACCTAACTGTTTAAAACGAGTGTAGTTTGCCAAGTTATCATATTGTTGTTCTTGTTCTTCTGCGTTTATTCTAAAACTCATGCATATCATCCAGATAGAGTTTTGAGAGCGTAGTGCGTTGTGTCGTGGTTTACAACTTAACTGCTCTTGCTGTGCCTTTCGTTCTGATACATCCAATTTCAGTAAGGGTTCTGGGTAACGTTTACTTAATTTGGCAGCCAGTTCCATCTCAAAATATCTTTAGTGACCTTTTACAACAGGTTTGGCGCTTTTCAATGTCGTTATTCTATGTTCTGCTTCCGGGCCCCGGCAATACGTATGGGAAAAATTCATCTATTTGGTGAAAATGAGTTAGATCAAGGTTATTTCTTTGTTGGAAGTGTGTTCAGCACGTGTGTAGAGTTAATAATAATAATTAATAATAATAATAATAACTGTGGAAATGTATTATGTATGTGATATTATGTTTTAATAATTATTATATATTAAGATCCAACTACTGTGTTCATTAACATAATATCCTCATGATCTTGCATCCAGCAAAATTAGTACTAAGTTCCTTCAAGTAAATATGTATTAATTATTAACTACAAGAGGCCATCCTACTGTTCTTTAAATGTGAATGAACGGGATGCGAATGTGTTGAAATCATATATTAAAGTGTGAATAAGAGTCAAAAGATATCAATTGGTGTTGGAATTGCATATACCCTGTGCACAATACTGTGATAACCATAGACATGCACTTAAACTTAAAATCAGAAATATTCGATTCAAGAGCGTGAGGTAGTTGTAAATAGCAAGATTATCATTTTGTATCCACAAAGAGCTTCGACTTCAGCTCCTCATAATTGATAACAATTCGTCTCATTTCTCTGATCTCGCGTAAATGTTTTCCCACAAATACGGTGTTTACCAACATATTCACTAAAAGTGAATTCCAAAGTCTTAATATTCTCCTTAGCGTTGATTTGGAAAGATCAATGTCAGTATTCTCTGTTAGCAAACTTTTAAATTTTCTTAAAATACACTGGCTCATTATTGTGAAACATATTGCGATTTTTCAGCGGATCAATCCTATTTCAAATTTTCCACCATTCTTGGACTAATGTTCGCATGTAAAAAACTTGAATAAAAAATAATATTTCGCTATCCAACGGTGCAATGTTCGTTTACTTATCCCCAAGAAACGAATAGTCCTCTTTTCTGAGTGTGAAATAGAATGACATATTTTTCCTCTAGTAGGTTCATTGCAGAAATACTTTAAAATCGTATTTGCTATCTGATTTAATGTCATAAATTTCAGTCCCAGATTAGTTTTTGTTACTAAACTGCACATCGCATGTTGTAGACACAATGTTGGCGGACAATGTAAGCATGGTACTGGATACAGCCGTAATCACCATCGGTCGTGTGTTAAAGATTGCACGTGCGATTTCACGCTTAAATCATGCCAAATGTATTATAAACCAATCATGTGTAAATATAATTTACCGTAGGGTAAAATTCTTAAAAACTGTGTTCTAAAACAAGTAGACTTTTCATATATAGGCATATCATAAATAAAAGAAATAATTTTATTTATTGGGTCTATAATATTTATAATTCACACACATAATTTCAGCTGTGTGCGTTATATACTGAGATACATCATTTTGAAGTTGTTCACATCTAGTGAAACGTGCTCAGTAACAGGTAATAACGTGCTTAAAACTAAAAATAATTATGCCTTTTCTCTTCAAATACATGGAACAAAGTAGCGATAACGTTGAATTTTAAATTTTTTGTGTTTAATTCTTGGGCGTTGTTTCTTGATAAGGATTCTATTTCGACTGTAACGTAGAAAACGCCTTTGTTCTTTTGACGAAAGGCAGCGCCATGGGCGTGTAAACTGAGAACAAGTTTGATCATTTCGAAAAAAGAAGACTGTCGCTTGTTCAAAAGGGTCTCCTGGCAGGAGATTCTGCCCACTCTAAGACCGGCAGACCTGAGGACTCTCTCTGTGTATATCTCTCAAACTGTCCAGTCCTATCGCGATATGAGAAGTGTTATGTGACAGACGTGACAAGAACCTCAGGGATCTACTGGTCCGGAGTCACCTCCTGCTTGACGTTCCTAATCATTTCGGAACCATCAGCTGCAAACGCAGAAAATGTTGCATATGTCACCCAGACCCGGTCCATCACATTTAATAAAGTCTACTTCACCATTGAGAAAATGTGTGCCACACAATGTCTTTTATACCATCGTATGCAAGCGGTGGGCAATGAAATGTATACGTGAAATAGGAAGGATGGTCGTAGACCGATTCTATGAACATCCGTAGACCATCAAAATCCATGTGGATTATCCTGCGGACGTCCACTTCAATGACACGGGCCATCGGGGCCTCCCATGACATTCAGGTTACGGGCATTCAGTCGTGCTCCTCTGGCGACCGTACCCGTCTGGCGGTTGAATACCGCTACATTTATCAATATGTCACTCCTAGACCATACGGCATCAATAAACGTGTTTCATGGACGATTCTGTTGTTCCATGATTTCTCTGATTGTTTCGTGTCACATGTATATAGCAATTTTTGTACATTCCTTGTCTGGTGACATTTCACCTCTTCCAGTCAATCTACAATACCCATGGTCATGTGAGCGTCTATTATTCCTACTGTCTGTTTTTTGTTGTATGTTTAAATTATATTTAATTTTTGTCTTGATAAATGTCTTTTGATTGAAACGTCGACTTGTGTGTGTTTTTTATGTATTTCTTAAAGTGATTAGCAAAATTTCATTACTCTTTTCCTGAATATAGTATATAGGGCTGTAAATACGTATTTTTGTTGTGAAGAAAGACGGAGGGAGCTTTTCTGCTACACTAAATAACATGTCACTCGAAATCTCCACTCTAAAAATCCACGATGCCCCAGCTACATATATATATATATATATATATATATATATATATATATATATATATATATATATATATATATATATATATATATATATATATATATATATATATATATATATATATATATATATATATATATATATATATATATATATATATATATAATATCTATAATCTGACAAGTTAGTTTATTAAAATCTTAGGTGTCACAAATATATACATAATACCGTAACACATGAATAGAATGACTAAATATTACAAGATACTTGAGAGAAAGTTCTTGGGTTGCATCGAGAAAAACAATTATATAATTCTATAAGGTTTCACAAAAAGTAAATTTGAACATTCTAGTATATTATAGGATTAAACAGCTCTAACCATGGATTAAAAAATAAGATTCTAACCAAAATAGCTCCAGTGTCACTATGTACATCTGTTGAAGCAGTAAAAGTAGCTCTAATTGTCAAGTCACTAACACAGCGAATGAAATAACTATTTTAATTACTGGTCAAAGATGGAAAGTGTTATCACGCATCAATAGTATAAATTATTCACTCGTAATAGTATAATAACACAATCAAGTTCACAAGAGAATGAAACGGAAAACAGACTTGATGGTAAACATATACAATACTAAACAAACACTCTTGACTCATAAAGAGAGCTCATAAAGATGAATCTGTAAAAATAGTGATTCCATTATGGGAACTATGGAAACCAGAAACTGACATAATTATATATAAAATAGTACAATGTCTTGATCTGTATATGTGACACCCTATTCGAAAATAAATGCATGCTATAGAAGAACAGAAAATACATCACTATTCACTGCGGAACTAATAGCAATACTAAGTGTATGGGAGATTTTAGCTCTCTTGAATTCTTAAATTACTAATTATCGTTAGTAATCGCTCTGCAAACATGATACTCAAGACCAGATATAATTTAAGAAATATTATAATAACACAACATTACATCACATTAGCACTGGTGTTAGTGCAATGTGGATCACATCACATGTCATGTCGGAATCGTGGAAATTGCGGAAACCGATAAGAGATAACCAGGAAAGTACAACATCGTGAATTATAAATCAGTGTAGGATTATGAAGATCAGAAATAAGAAGCCTAATTAAGTACCTAGTAACCAATAAGTGGACAAAAAACAGGACAATAATACACAAGGAAGACGTGCATATACCAAAATCAAGGGACCACCTTGAACAGTCCCAACCATTTTTTTATCATACCCCACCTAATTTAAGTCTATCTAAAATTCTTACGCCCTCCTCCCCTTATGTAACATACATATATTTTATATTAAAAACTACAGCTATTCCCTAAACGTTTTGTTCGAATTGCTCCTCTAAACAATAAGCCCCCCCACCTCCCTGTGGGACCTGCGCATAATGTTGGGAAAGATTGATCTAGAGCACGCCAAATTAACGATGATCTGAAAATATTGGCCAATATAACTCTGTTATATATAACCGATATGTAAAGACTGTGAAGAAGAAAACACAAATGAACATTACTTAATTCACTGCCATAGATTGCAACAGCATAGGATACACCTACAAGACTAATACCATACAGTATACTGAATACGTGTTATTTAGATATATACGTGATATATTGCGTGAAAATGCTGTGCCACGAGAAAGACTGAATTTAATTAATTCTAATCAATTTGTATCCCGAACTTTTCAGTTAACAGGGTTGTCCAACATGTGTATCCGGAGAACAAGCGCGACTATCTGAATTCTTTGGACACAGCGACAAATCGTAGTACAGGTCCTGGAGATCCTTTGGGAGCATGAGAACCAACGTAGGGAAGCTAATGATGCAGACCTCACAGAATCTAAAAATGTGTTCGAATACTACACTGGAACTCTTGCATGAAGGTAAAGTGTTCGAAAGATGCATGCAAGAAGAGTGACTGACAGAAAGATACACAAGGAAGAATGACAGAAAGATGCATGCAGGATGAGTGACAGAAAGATGCATGCACGAAGAGTGACAGAAAGATGCATGCAGGAAGAGTGACCGAAAGATCAATACATGAAGAGTGACAGAAGATGCATTGAGGAATAGTGACAGAAAATGCATATGTTCTGTACTGAAAACTTACATCTAACATTAGACTTACGTCCGTGGGGCGATACTGTCACGTGTGCAGGACACTTGAGTATGCGTGTTTGTCCAGCAGGCGTATCCGGCCAACATGCGTAACCGTCCCAAGTTCTTGGACACAGTGTAGTACCGTAGTCCTGTTTGAAGATATAACGTTGCACTTCTGTTGCATATACATATGTGATGATGAGGTGCAAAACAATATGACAGAGACACAACTCAAAATTTAATATGATTACGAATAATTACTATGATATTACCAGACATAACTTACATGTATGCATATTTCAGTGTATAACATATTCGAAAATAAAATTGGAAATCGTAAAGTCATAGATTCTTCTTCTTCTTCTTCTTTCGTTCACTTGAAACATGTCTATATCTGTAATTCTGTCTCCTGAATAAAACTCACTGTCTTTTGTAGTTCATACAGTGGCCCATAGAGCTTTGATTCCAGTGTTGTTTCCTCTGGCCAATATGTCTGTCTCAACGTTTCATGCTCAGAACACTCTTGAAGTATTTGTTTGGCACACTGTGCTGCCTGTCCACATGTACACATGGCAGTGTTGCCATTGCAGTGTTGCCAATCTTGAACTTTGTATACATGTGACTACGGAGTCGGTTGTGTCCTGTTCGGAGGCGTATAATTATAACTTGTTCTGATCTGTTCATAATATGAAGCCATAGATGAAATTCTTCTCAAATGTTAGTTCTCAAATGCCTGAATTTTTAGCTGAATGTAGTCCGGAGAACAGAATGCGATGTCATAGTTTTATCTTGTATGGGGTACCTGTGTCTTTCTGCATTATACATCCGATATCAGCCTGACATGTGATTCCTTTGACCTATGGCATGGGATAAATCAATAATTCTTAGCCATTATGAACTGTGTGCTTCTTCTGTGAAACATTTTCTTCTTAGTGGGTCTCAAGTGCGTGTCAGGTCTGGCCATCTGAATGGCAACATCTGACTTAATGGGAACAATTAAGCGGGTTAGATAAAAATAGTATGGATAAATAAGGAGTTCTTTAGAAAGAATACCGAATTCCACAAGAATTACCTTAACTAGCTTCTTTCAACACATCATACCAAACAAAACGATCCATATAATTCAATATCAGACAAGTTCTCAGTTCTAATGTCCTGAGCTCTTACATATTTAAGTATAAATATATATATAGAATCATGACTGATCTTCATGACATGTTTCGTGATGAAAAAAAACAGTATTCAACTCATCTCGATGGGACTTATTTCGTATGTGGAGGTCGCGAGATTCAGCTGGGCTTGATATTCTGATAGGGGTATTTCTTGTCCCTCTGCCTTCCTTCTGTTTGATCTTCCACTCTCTCTCTCTGACTTTCTTTCTTCTGTGATCCAGCCACAGTTAGGTTGTGTTGACTACCAGCGCAAAATGGAGTGCGATATATATTTTCATAACTCAAGTTTTTCCTTACTCGAATTCTCACATTCTCTGCCACATCATCATCATATATTTGGGACCGAAGATATTTGATTATGGTAAGCTCATGTGGGCTGATACTCTAGTCTAGCATTTCCATGTTCATAACTTTACTCGGTGGAGCCCAAACCTATCCGAAACTAGGCTTATCGGAATGCCGAAAAAAGTAGCTTATGGGCGGTAACCATTTCCTCTTTCTTCTCACTCTTTACTGCACGGATTAACCGCATCCAATTAAGGCTGGGTCGACTTGGGAGCCGTTGCGATCTGAAAAACATTTCTGCTGTAACTGGGGAATTAATATATGACCACTCAAATGCAAAGCCAGTGATGTGTATGCATTAAATTTTAAGTGTAAAGTAAAAAAAAGTAAAATAACCCATAGCATTTATTAATGCTGTAGGGGTATGAGATGTTAGCGATCTCACATTTAAGAGGCTCTGCAAATGAGGGCGGTAGCCATCTCCTCTCCGTCGCAGTCTTTACTTCCCGGATTAATCCGGTACCCATTTAAGGCTGGGTCGACCTGGGAGCACGCTGCGATCTGAAAATCATTTCCGCCTCAACTGGGGAATGAACCCATATGCGAAGCCAATGCGCTACTACTGCGCTACGCGGCTCCCGTACGAATCACTTAAAGCATATATTAAAACACAAAAGATTCACAAATTGTCAATACCAATTGTTTTCGATTTTCCTCTTTCACATGATCTCAGTTATGCAGCAATTCTCCCAGGTATATATTCATTGTTTTCTAGATGTTTTACGCCAATTTAAATTATATTTTCAATGACTGTCAAAGATGAGGAGACACACAAATATATATGACAGTAACCAAAATTGTGCGCAGGTTACTTTATGTTTATTGACTAATTTTTAATCATATCCTGCTGAAGACAATCACAAGTAATGTTTGGTTTCATTTCGTCTTATTACACACCGTTACGTTTTTACATACTTATACATTGAATGACACACTATAAAATGTGTTATTACATGACATGTTTATTTGTTTATATCCCCACCAATTACGAAATAATTGCTCTTGCTTCCTACATGCAGTGAGTGGTTTTTACGGTGTTTGTTCTCATCAAACGTCAGTTTTCAGCGTTATGCAAAGCTTGTTCTACACTGTGGGAGGTCTAAGACATGCTGATATTAAAGGTTGTTAAATTATAAACTGGTGTCATAGTAGGTGCTTTAGCCGTGAGCCCCGGGGATATAAAATATATCTGTTAATGAGAAATCCGCCTGTTTAAAACACATAATTTTACCATTTCCTTCATTTTCATTGTCTAAAAGTATAACCATAGTTAGTTAGTTAGTTAGTTAATTAGTTAGTTAGTCGTTGGATCATCGCGACTGTACTCCGGACAAGTCCATATGTGCTCATATTTCTCCTTGAGTGTAGCCGCCATTACACGTTGACTGACGGTCCTAGTACGCAGTTGATTGACCATCATTCTTTCTTGCCCACGAAACCGCTCTGTTCTAGCGACACCACATTTCAAACCAAATTCCTTTATTCTAGTCATGGAACAAGAGTCATCGTCACTTATACAGTCATTAGCTCGTGCGTTTTCCCGTAGGGCGTTCAAAATTTCGGCTCGATCCATCGCTCCACCAACAGCCGTAGTAGCAGCGTGTGCGGCAAAACTATCTGCTCTCTCATTACCCCGGACTCCCGTATATTCCGGCACATAAATGAAAGTATGCAAACATAAATTCTTCGCTGCATCAAGCCACTATTCCCGAATGTACCCCGCCTTAACTTTCACAATAACCATAGTGACCAATACAAATGACGGAAATAGTCAAGTGATTAGTTTTAACAGAGTTCCCATTAGCCAGTATTTATTATATTATAGAAATTCTGTTTTAGCAATAAGTAGACAGCTGTCACATCAGCAGCAGAGCAGACATCGCACAAATACGTTTTCTTTCCGCACACACCCCGAGACTATAGCGCCATTTTTTGGCCTACACGGAGCACGGGCAATGGTACAGAAACCCCAGATGTTAGACCCATCAGGAACATTTTTTTTTAAAGCCCACAAGTGACCAGTAAATTAACATGTTAGAGATGAATCCTGCTGAACTACTACATGCATAACATGAATATCTATAATGACCTCTTTCGCTACGGACCGTGTGATACAAGATACATTGATATCATTACAGATTACAGAGGGTTGATAATGCGACGCGTAAATCTTTATTTTATTTAATCATTTTTTATATCAACTTAATGATGGTGTAAATAGAAATTTTAGTACTATATAAGAATCAGTGGACATGTTTCTACGGAACAAACAGCTAAGATAATTACACGGAACGAAATTCCGATAAAGACGCATATACCTAAGCATCCAATATTTTACACGTTGCGCGATGAGAACACCTGATCACTCGACATGCGCGCTACACAGTGAGTGGGAGGGGATGGCCAGTTCATTACACCAAATTAACAGATCGGTATTTTAAGTTACGATGTTTTAAGTTTCCATGATAGTGCAATAGCATATGAAATTAAAAAGTAGGTATGTTATCACATGATTTGTCCACTGATTCTTGTATTGTACCAACATTTTAATATGTCTGCAAAGGTCAACCTCTTACATGATTTTGATGCGTTATGATATCAGTTTTGTAAATTGTTGATACGTTTTGAATGTGTGTTTGTAAGTTATTGACAAGTTTTGAGAGTTTGTGGTATTTGCGCCATTTTTCCATATGTTTTCTCTTTATATTTTCTAGCGCACATATGTTTCGCGACACATAACAATTGTATACCAATTGTATTTACTTTCGTCGCATTACTTACTTAAATCCAAATTAGCAATTCAACTGCTATTAAACATCGTGTTGCTGATTTACGCCATGTGAAAGAAATATCTCGATTTCTATTCTAAATCTACACTCAGATATCAAGTGAATCAAGTCTGATTTGTGTTGAATAACTAACACAATTCAAGCACTATGTCCATATACTTTAAATTTTTCTGTTGTTGGGAACTCGATTATCTACAAATCTGATACATTTTGAATACCGGGTATATTCATTCGGAAGCTTGGTAAGTTCACATTTCATGTCAGAAATTATTTAAATTTCTGAATGTATACATTATATTTAATTTTAAAACAAATTTTTCAATAAAAAAGTAATTTTAGTCAAAGTGAAATTTTGATGACAACATTCTCTGTCCAACAATTTTTCAAAAAATATTTGTTAAATTATAATTAATATTTTTTAGAACTTCTAATTCTTTGTTCTCGTGATGAATGTGCAAAAAATAAAATCATAAAAAAAATAATTCCGTCTAAACACTAAAAATATTACGTTGAAAATGTTAAAACATCGTCTCGAGTGTATGAAAAGACATTTATGTTCATGCCACATGAAGGGACAGTATGCAATGTTTTAAAGTGGGGAAATAACAATGTCTCTTATACTTTTATAGGAACTATCCACCTTGGACGAGGCCGCTGAAAATTGTCAACATTTTTCATATTTTACGAATCAGCACAAAATAATTATATTATATTTCTCCCGTCCTCGATCAAAATGGCAACGAAAACTATTAATGACTGTAAGGGAACAACTCCATCATAATCATAAATAAACGGTATAACCTTATTGGAGCAGATAGACTTGTATTTACTTGCCCGCCAGACTTATTAAAAATTAATGCATGTACTGACCTTTATGCTTACAAAAATCACCAATTACAATCTATCACAGTGATGTTTAAACAGCAAAATACCGGAATTATTAAAGTGTAATATAACTAAATTGTGTGCAAATCATATAACATGTTTAATTCCTGTCCCGAAAGATATGTTCATAATTGATTGAGACTTTCATATATGCCTACATAATTTGTTTTTCATAATAAGAATATGGAATATCCCTGGCGTGGCGGTTAAGCGTGATGTGCTCTAAAGTTCACGAGTTCGAAACCCGTTCATTGCAATTTTTTTTTTATAGTGGATGCATTCGGAGATACCTGGGATATTCTTGAAGCTACGGAGTTACGTGCTAAGTGTTGCACTCTCGGCAGGTGACGTTCCGTTAGGGTTATGAGGGGCGGTGTATATATGAGGTAACTTGAGTACACTCATGTATATCTTATAGGCCTTTATGGTCCATTTTGATAGTTATGTTGTTTATAGGCAAGTTCTTTTCTAAATCAAAACAAAGACGATTGTGCAATGTGCTTTATATTTTCACATTTAGTCAAATGTTTCTAAAATTCATATCACCTATTGATATAATAGTGTTTTAGAGACATTGGACCTATCATTCATCATCATCAGGTGACATATTCTTTCCAGAACGTAGTCTTTCTTATGGATCTCTTGAATTCTCAGCGGTTCTGAGCATGGTGTCCTGCCTCTTTTAGTGTCAAGCGCAGGTATTCTTGAATGTCTTTTGTCCAACGGCTCCCTGTGCTGCCTTTGCCCATATTGCCTTCTATCACCCCCTGCAGTAACACTCTCAATGCCATCGTATCTATTAATGAGATCGAAAAACACTAGCATCTTGGGCCTATCATTAACAATATGAATATCATAGAGCTCGTAAGTCTTCTTCTTCTTCTTCTTCTTTCTGTCCTCATGTACCTTTCGGTGTTGAGGGGAGAGTGAGTGTACGGTCTTTTGCCCTTCTATTTGCCTCCTCTGCTGTTATATTTCCGAGTGTCTCTAATATACTATTTATCCACCTTTTACGAGGGCGTCCAATAGGTCTCCTGTTTTCGTATCGTTTGTTAAGTGTTTTTTAGATAATACTTTGCTCTTTCTGTCTGGTTATGTGGCCGTACCATTTAACTTGTTGTTTCTGTATGTATTCTATTGTTGGTTTGATCCATAATTGTTTCCTTAGTGCTTCATTCCTGATTTTGTCTCTCAAGCTAACTCCAATCATACGTCTCACACATTTCATTTCAGTGGTGTTCATCTTATGTATTGTTCTAGAATCTAATGTCCAAGTTTGACACTGATAACACAATGTTGGTAAGAAAATGGTGTTGAAAAGCGCTTTCTTTATTTCACTTTGTAAACTTATTACTGCACTTATCCACTTTAGACACATTAGAAATATCTTCCTCCAGGTGTAATCCAGAATGTGAATAGGTTTGTATATCTTATAATATTTTAATATAAACACGGCACTTTATCCTATTAGAATAGACAGCGGCCATCTTGAACTCAATTCAACAACTCAATATGTAACTCAAGCTCGTAAGTGGTATCAAATATTCACTGGATATTATCTACCGATCAGAAATGGAGCCATAGCCAGGTTAAATCCAGACCGTGTACAATGTAAAACAAATTCGCTAATTGGAAGTCATGACCTAAAAACTGACTCATTTCACTATTCCCTTGATTGTCATTAGCTGTCACATAAAGTATTGTCAGAGTGACTAATGAACATTACCTACAGTGTCAATTAAGTAATTAAGGAGAATACATTTTTTCATATGCCAGAAGGTCTTATAATGAAACAGGTATTTTTACGCCATAAACCTTTTCTCTTGCAGCTGTGCTTGTTTCCAGGTGTATTGGTATTGTTTTTCTTACATAAAACTAAAAAACAAGGCACAAAATAGGAGAGAAAAGGAATATGTGAAAATGGGCAAGACATTTTCTCCGTAACAATGGTCGGGAAATATATTTTCTGTGCTATGCTGAGGGTTCCGTAGTTTGAATGCGATTGTACAATGTATGTACATCCTTTAATTGGTATCATTATGTTGAAACCATTTGATCTACAGGTAAATATATTTACTATGACTGTGATATAGAATGCAATTATTGATAGTATAGTTTCTTCTGCGTTCGTTTTCAGAATCATGTAAATTAGCCTACTTAACGGGGTGCTAAGGACACCGCAACGCTCTCAGCGGACCCAGGGTTAGCAAATAACCAAGATCGCAAGATCTCCTCTTGATTCACCCTGGAAGTTGCAATCACGCGGCTCGTACTGTATCTAGTTTAACTCCTCTGAGGAATCTTTCCTGGAATTTTGAGGCTGCAGATGGAATGATAATTTACTGCAAAGAAAAGCAATATCTCTGACATCACTGCGCCAACACGTAAAGCGGCACTATCGATAGACAGTGATGCAGGCCATTCTGGCTCGTGCAACATGAAACGCAAATACATTGGTTATGAGTGGAATGCAAATGTTATGATATAGGTAGTTGCCATCAGAAATATCGAGAGTCGTGCGATAGTCTTCGTAAGCATAATAAATCGGGTACAATCAGAGGGCAGCATACCGCCACAGGGCAGCGATTAGTGAAGGTGGAGCGAGAAAACGCTACATGGAGCCTGGAACTAAAATATTATTCAGTTATATATTACGTTCTTAGTCCCTAGTGCTGCTAAATATGTGTACATACTCAGACATGGACGAGGGGTTCACGATATCGGCCAATGACAATTCGGTTAAGTGGTCGAGTATAACACGGGAACACATATTATATCGAGATTTCCTATACCGGAAGCATACTTGCAGATGAGAAAAGGTTCAGTTCCAGATGGGCACATGCACAATCAATCTAATTACATGAGACAATTTCCCTGACAGAGGAACACCTCGTACGATATATGCGTAATCGAACCAAAGTTAAATTTCTGATTACCGCTTCCTTGGAGATTGCCACACAATGCCGCACAGGACATGTTTTGACCTGCAAAGTCCAAGGGAACAGTGGGTAATAAACCGGCACGCTTATACTCGATACACATCTATCGCCTGGTGGCAGATAGTAAGGCTGTCACAGGCTAGGGAAGCCAACTCGAATTAAAGGAATGCTGAAAATGAATATGCTTGATTTTCTGACCTGCAAATAACGCAGCTATGCTGCAAATTGGCTGCACAATGTGCTTCAAGATCACTGGCGGAAATCACACGAATGTTCGCATTGATTATCAGAGCATCTCCTTCGACATACATAAATGTGAACGAATGTACTACTAAGACTCCGGCAACACAAAGATGTGATGTCGAAATAATATTCAAGATGTAGCCATCTACCAAGCATGTTTGGCTGTAGTGATATTATGCGCAATATTTTACATTCATTAGAGTGTCATTACTTCCTGATCGGCTAGGATTTTCAATTACGTGTGGTCTGGTTTCAACTTGGTAGAGTCTGACCGTGAATATCGACCGTACTACCTATACTGCCTATCGGTCACAGCTTGACCAACTGAGATCACTCCAGCACATAGCTAGATATAATATATGAGTGCATTGTATTAAAACGTGAAGATACGGTGTGCACAATGTATGGATCCCCCTATAGAAAAACTGTATGTATCATGAATATGTACTATTATAAAGAAAGCACTGACGTATATTGATGTTAACAAGAATGAAGGAAGAAATACACATGCTCTAAAATCACGGTTATGTCAACTGTTACTCAGGGTCATAATGCATTTTTTGGGGGAGGGGGGTGTGCAGATTAATATGGACAGTCGGAGGACTGGGTCACAGACCAAAAACGGGATCTGAAGAATACAATATTTGAACCTGCTCCTATTAGACAGATACAGAATAATACTCATTAAAAAGTGATGCTCTTCTCCCTTCTATCACGTGGTATGTACCATGATCTAACATCTCCATATTCGTATCAAGCTCATTTATATCACAAGGTTATATACCATGCTCTAATATATCCATATTTGTATCAAGCTCATTTCTATTACAAGGTTAGATACCATGCTATAACATCTCCAAATTCTTAACCTCCTTTCTGTTAAAGACAGTGACAATGGAGAGTACCACTAGGCCTAACTGCAAAAATTAAAAAAACGTTTCTGATTTTCTGATCATTTTGAACACTTTCCATTGGTTGCTATTTATATACTTTTAATAGCAGCATGCGATTCCAAGTATATACATATTCACTACGAAAAACACGGGAGTAATCAAGAAACAGAACGAATGAAGTGTTAATTTATTCAGAGAACATGTATTTTACTGTCAATCGGTCGCTGTTAAACCGAAACCGTCCACAATGTAGAAGACATGTTTTCTGAATTAATTATGACCCCATTCGTTACGTTTTCAATATTTGTTGACCACTGGCTGTTAACTATATAGTTGAATATCTTTGACGTGTGCTTTCAATTATATAAATTCTTATTAACAGGAAGCCCAACACAAGACTCCGTCTGGTCACGTGACAATTCTAGACAACAGGTGTGTAGTACTCTGTCGATGTTCACATTTCGACACCATGTTCTAACATCTCCCTATCGGTAACCTTCTTTCTATCACAGGTATACACAATGCTCTAACATTTCGCATCTTCAATTTCCAATTCTAGCAGATGTTTCTAGGAAAGAAAACTACGCCTGTTTGGTCATATAAAGAGACATAACTGTTTAGAAAGACAAATAATGGAGGGAAGAGTATTTGGTTGGAAGAGAAAGGGCAGACCAAGAAGACGATGGACTTACGACATTAAATATAACATGAATACATCGCAAGAAAATGCAAGCCACATCGACCAAGACAGAGAGAGGTTCAGAGAGTTCATTGGGAAGACAACGTTCTGGAAGGAATACGTCACATGACACAGCAGAGGTTGCGCACCATGCTCTAACATTTCTTATCTTCAGTTTCCAATTCTAGCAGAGGTTGCGCACCATGCTCTAACATCTCCCTATCCGCCAACTTCATTTTATCACATGTTATACCACATGCTCCAGCATCTACCTATCTAAACCCCACTTCTATCATATAGTTACGCATCATGCTCTAAACTCTCCGTATCTTTAACCTTCATTATATCACAGTAGTATGTACCATGCTCTTACATCTCTCTAGCCTCAACTTCCCTTATACCACAGAGTTGTGCGACATGATCTAACATTTCCATATCTTTAACCTTCCTTATATCACAGTGTTAGGTGCCGTGTTGTAATATATCCCTAGCTTTGACCTGTTTTACGAGTATATCACAGTGTTAGGTGCCGTGTTGTAATATATCCCTAGCTTTTACCTGCATTATATCACAGTGTTAGGTGCCATGTTGTAATATATCCATAGCTTTGGCCTGCATTATATCACAGTGTTAGGTGCCATGTTGTAATATATCCCTAGCTTTTACCTGCATTATATCACAGTGTTAGGTGCCATGTTGTAATATATCCCTAGCTTTTACCTGCATTATATCACAGTGTTAGGTGCCATGTTGTAATATATCCATAGCTTTGGCCTGCATTATATCACAGTGTTAGGTGCCATGTTGTAATATATCCCTAGCTTTTACCTGCATTATATCACAGTGTTAGGTGCCATGTTGTAATATATCCATAGCTTTGGCCTGCATTATATCACAGTGTTAGGTGCCATGTTGTAATATATCCCTAGCTTTTACCTGCATTATATCACAGTGTTAGGTGCCATGTTGTAATATATCCCTAGCTTTGGCCTGCATTATATCACAGTGTTAGGTGCAATGTTGTAATATATCCCTAGCTTTGACCTGTTTTACGAGTATATCACAGTGTTAGGTGCCGTGTTGTAATATATCCCTAGCTTTGACCTGTTTTACGAGTATATCACAGCGTTAGGTGCCGTGTTGTAATATATCCCTAGCTTTGACCTGTTTTACGAGTATATCACAGTGTTAGGTGCCGTGTTGTAATATATCCCTAGCTTTTACCTGCATTATATCACAGTGTTAGGTGCCGTGTTGTAATATATCCCTAGCTTTGGCCTGCATTATATCACAGTGTTAGGTGCCATGTTGTAATATATCCCTAGCTTTGACCTGCATTATATCACAGTGTTAGGTGCCATGTTGTAATATATCCCTAGCTTTGGCATGCATTATATCACAGTGTTAGGTGCAATGTTGTAATATATCCCTAGCTTTGACCTGTTTTACGAGTATATCACAGTGTTAGGTGCCATGTTGTAATATATCCCTAGCTTTGACCTGCATTATATCACAGTGTTAGGTGCCATGTTGTAATATATCCCTAGCTTTGACCTGCATTATATCACAGTGTTACATAAAATACTCTAACAGTTCCGTATCGTCAACCTATCTTATATCACAATGTTACGCGCCATGCTCTAATTCAGCATCTCCATAGCGTCAACCTCCCTTATATCACAATGTTACGAGCCATGCTCTAACATCTTCCTAGCGTCAACCTCCCTTATATCATATTGTTACATGTCATATTCTAACATCTCCCTAGCTTCAGCCTCCCTTATATCACAGTGCCACATACAATTCTCTAACTTTTACCTTGCGTCAATTTCATATGCTTTTTCTTGCTATTATCATTCTTGTTCTTCTATTCGCACTCTACAATATGTGTATTTGTAAGTTGGTGTGTTTTTGCTTACCTGGTTTCTTAAATCCTGATAGACAATTTTTCTTGTCGAAACGTATTTAAGCTATTTCCGCTTAAACAATCATTTCCCAAGTGTTTCTGCAGCGTCCATGATTGAAATATTTAGGTGTTTTTTTCTGACACTCATGATTAGCTCAAAATTAAGTAAATATTATTAGTCTCAGATGTTACGGTGCGCCATTAAAATCGTGTAACAGGAACATAACGAATCCATTGTTTATTTTTTTATCGCGTTACGAAACTTGAAACTATATTTTGAAGATATAATCTATGAGAAAGATACGTGCTTAATGGTGATTACAAGACGGTATAATAGCAAAAAGTTATTCCACCAATGAAATATCGCACGTGAAACCATTTAGCAGCATCAAGAATAACCCAAACAACAAATCAAAACAATGAATCATGTTTTTACCCTGACTATGAAGGGGTAAAATGACGAATTTGCAATTTGGGAAAGTGCTTATTCCTTCTCAGTGTATCTACCACTTGAATTGCATACATTTTAGCCATCTCTATATTACGTAGAAAAGATCTTCAGAATAAAACATCATGTTTTCAAAAACTAAGCTCCTTAACACAAACCACTAGACATATTTGCTGTTCTCAAAGGATTTCCTTTCAACTGTTTTTATTTTAAGATTTTGGAAAAGGAATAACAGTAAGAGGAGTCAAATATAGAGAATATGGTTGGTGTGGAACACTTTCCTATTAAAATAGTTGGCTGTATGCACAAGTTACGAGTTCTGGAGGGGGGGGGGGGTGCGTTGTGTTGAAGCATAGGCAGAGTTTGAATGCGAACCATCTCTCGTTTTCTGGGCACAGTCATTCTTAGTGTGGTAAGCAAATCTGCACAGTACTGACCATTAATCGTGTTGCCATAAGGCAGGTAATCTTAATAACTTTTTATCATCTGAAGTCACAAAAATACAATCAGCATAACTTTTCCTGCTTATTTCTGTGCTCTTTGCCTGACATACGTTGGCGAACATGGGGTTGTCTACTGCGTTCTATACATTTTTTATTCTGGTTCATAATGGTGAACCCACGTATAATCTACTGTCACCATGATCATCATAATGTTTTTTCCGTCACATTTTGAGCAACTTGACACATCAAGTAACCTGTCGTTTGCTTCTGTTAACATTACAACAAATGCGGGTCCCATGGGAGCAGCATTTTTCTCATGTTCAGTCTGTTGTGTGAAATTCTTACATCTGTACTTTTACTGAGTTCTGCTGAACTTGATGTCTCAGCAATTACATTTTTGTTATCCTGATCAATGATAGAAGTAAGCGATATGCTTCAATGAACCTGGTCACTGATAAATTCCATCTTTCGTGCAGCATTTTCATCCTTGCACTCTGTAGAGCGTCGTCCTGATCTTGAAAATTCATCAACGTATGAACAACACAACTTAAACTGCTTACATCAGTTGTTTTTTCTTAGCCAAATTGACGATATGTGTAACTACTCTTGTACAAGTTGATTAGATGTTGTGGAACCATATATTTAGATAGTGCTATCAAAGTAACTCGACAAATGTAGAAATCGAGCTGATCAACACATACTTGATTCATACTTGTGTGCGTTTATGTGATAAATTCGTATCAATGTTCGTCAGTTGGACATATGTGATGCCTTCCTTGATATATCTGTTTCTTGACCTCCTATGTAACAAACAATTAATGTGAAGCTGAAAATTAGAGTGCCATTTGCATTATAGATACGTTGCTGGAATATACCTTGACTGTTGTCTCGGATGATACCCAATGATATGTATGTGAAACGTACAGTAGAATTAATAAAGTCATTTTCAGAGCCCAATAGGTTATAATTGACAACTTATATGAATTTCACAATTTGAATTTACGCTGAGAATAAAATAAAACATGATTTGTATGTGTGTGTGTGTGTGTGTGTTGTGTGTTTGGTCATGATAACATAAACGAATACTGAACAGGGTAGGGGTGGGGGTATCAGTTTGATGTTCTAAAGTTAAGACACATTTTTAAATAAACCAGATTATTCCTGAATCTATATACCAAGTGACATTCAATTCATCGATGTAAGTAGATTAAACACATAGTTCATATTGTACCTCTAATATTTTTTATGTGTATATGACTTGATACAACTAAATGAACTATATTGTGATATTAAAACAACAGTAATTGTGTGTGATCATGATTTAATTTTCGCCCTAACACATTGGCAACACTGAAATACTTATATAGAAGCACTGACATTGATATTTTAGCTTCATCAAGTTAAACTACAACAGCGAAACTCATATCGTTTAAAATATACAGTTCATTCGATGATATACGAATATTTTGTGTCGATAATCTGGAGAAAGACAATATCCAGAAAGTATTCACCTGTTTCTAGATGTATGCCGTTATTTGCTTTTGATTCATTTTCAATTTGACTATTTATAATGCAAAAAAAAATGTGCCCCTTAATTTTAATAAACAGATAGAAACGAAAAAGCTATTGCTGTGCTGTAAAAATAAAAGAATTAGCTTTTCTTTACAGCCTGTATATTTCTGAAAACAATGGATGCGATCACGAATAAGAACAACAAAATTGCAAAACTTGAAGCAAAATGTTACAGAATAATCCAAATAAAACCATTGTCAAGCAATATCACCAATGGTGATATTTTGAGAAAATTGAAAGTAAAAGAAACTGACTAAACAACAATTCTCTCTCTAGAAAATTTCAATATTTTTCACATATCAAACCCCATGACAGCCACCGAAAGACCCTTATAAGGGGATGAATCATGGGCAACAAAAAAGAGGCGACGGAGAAAATGGACGCAAGCTATCAACGATCATCTAAAAACGACACTCACAGAAACTGAAAGATTGGCTCAACCTCTGCAGTAACTTTAACATATGTGATGACTGGTACAACTTCTCCAGGTTGTGCTACATGATAACATATTTAAAATATGTGATGACTGGTACAACTTATCCAAGTTGTGCTACATGATAACATATTTAAAATATGTGATGACTGGTACAACTTCTCCAGGTTGTGCTACATGATAACATATTTAAAATATGTGATGACTGGTACAACTTATCCAAGTTGTGCTACATGATAACATTTAAAATATGTGATGACTGGTACAACTTGTCCAAGTTGTGCTACATGATAACATATTTAAAATATGTGATGATTGGTACAACTTATCCAAGTTGTGCTACATGATAACATATTTAAAATATGTGATGACTGGTACAACTTGCCCAGGTTGTGCTATATGATAAAATATTTAAAATATGTGATGACTGGTACAACTTGTCCAGGTTGTGCTACATGATAACATATTTAAAATATGTGATGACTGGTACAACTTGCCCAGGTTGTGCTATATGATAACATATTTAAAATATGTGATGACTTGTACAACTTATCCAAGTTGTGCTACATGATAACATATTTAAAATATGTGATGACTGGTACAACTTGTCCAGGTTGTGCTACATGATAACATTTAAAATATGTGATGACTGGTACAACTTGTCCAGGTTGTGCTACATGATAACATATTTAAAATATGTGATAACTGGTACAACTTGTCTAGGTTGTGCTACATGATAACATATTTAAAATATGTGATGACTGGTACAACTTGTCCAAGTTGTGCTACATGATAACATATTTAAAATCTGTGATGACTGGTACAACTTATCCAAGTTGTGCTACATGATAACATATTTAAAATATGTGATGACTGGTACAACTTGTCCAAGTTGTGCTACATGATAACATATTTAAAATATGTGATGACTGGTACAACTTATCCAAGTTGTGCTACATGATAACATATTTAAAATATGTGATGACTGGTACAACTTGTCCAGGTTGTGCTACATGATAACATATTTAAAATATGTGATGACTGGTACAACTTGTCCAAGTTGTGCTACATGATAACATATTTAAAATATGTGATGACTGGTACAACTTGTCCAAGTTGTGCTACATGATAACATATTTAAAATATGTGATGACTGGTACAACTTATCCAAGTTGTGCTACATGATAACATATTTAAAATATGTGATGACTGGTACAACTTATCCAAGTTGTGTTACACTATAACATATTTAAAATGTGTGATGACTGGTACAACTTATCCAAGTTGTGCTACATGATAACATATTTAAAATATGTGATGACTGGTACAACTTATCCAAGTTGTGTTACACTATAACATATTTAAAATGTGTGATGACTGGTACAACTTATCCAAGTTGTGCTACATGATAACATATTTAAAATATGTGATGACTGGTACAACTTATCCAAGTTGTGTTACACTATAACATATTTAAAATGTGTGATGACTGGTACAACTTATCCAAGTTGTGCTACATGATAACATATTTAAAATATGTGATGACTGGTACAACTTATCCAAGTTGTGTTACACTATAACATATTTAAAATGTGTGATGACTGGTACAACTTATCCAAGTTGTGCTACATGATAACATATTTAAAATATGTGATGACTGGTACAACTTATCCAAGTTGTGCTACATGATAACGACGATCGTGATTGCTATCCATTCCCCGAGGACACAAACACACGCGCGTACGTACAGTCGGATACAAACATCCATCCATCCATACACATACACACATATATAAATACATACATACGAGCAAAACAATTGAAATACCAAATTTCTGCAGTAATATTTATGTTTGCTGCATTTATTTTACCAAGATGAATGCTTGATGGTTAACTTGGAGAAGTTATCTTTGAAAAGATGGGAGTTTGGTGACAAAAAAAATCACTGTATCTGGCATCACAGTACAGTTGAACTCAAAAGCCGTATGTGTAAGGAACTGAGCAACCGCGAATATATATATAAAAGGTTGTAAAGCAGTTCTTTTATATAAATGATGTTTTACTCTCATGATCAGCATTTTTTTTACCAATCGACCAATTAATCGAAAAGTTTTGAAGAACAGAAAGACAGATGAGATCAGTTTTCTGTATTTTGCTGTCATATAAATGTATATACGATATTAGGAGAACGACAAGTAGACATAACAGTCAACCTGTTAAAACAGAGTATTCATCGAATGAATTGAGAATCCAACATTACTATATCTAGAACTACCACGTTTGTTTATTTTACCTGCCTATAATGGATCAGAGGTAAAAGGTTAACACATAATAACAATAATGGTCAACTTTGACGGACCACAGGAGAACTTTTCAGATTTTTGTCGAACGCCAGTGCTCTCCATTTAACCTAACTATAGCAGTGCAAAATTTCGGATTATTCCGGAAATTTCGTGTTACAGATGTATCCATTATATATATATATATATATATATACATCCATTAAATATTCTTAGAATTTCATATCAGAAATTATATATATATATATATATATATATTATCACACACGCGCATTCCCTCACACATATACCTACATGCAGACATGTATACATAAGTCCATACACCTATCAGTTATGAACTTCTTTTCTTCTTACGTTGTCCTACCCCATGGATATGACTAATTTGCCTTGAGTGTGGAGGGGGCTGGGAATAGACGCAAAGAACCCACGGTGTCCATGTTGTCGATATAATCGAAATATTAAACGTATAACAAACACTCCTGACACGATCATAACGCATTACCAACTCTCCCGTAGTCGTAACCTTCGATAACATTTACCATGTTGTTCCGACAGGCCAATGTTGTGCTTGAACTAGTTACGGGCACGACGTGGGTGGGCGGAACAACTAAGAAACGTGTCGGAAGGGACAGAGTTGTGCCCTGATGTCGACGTCTGTTTCGGCGGCTTTAGACTCGAAACACCGAGCCGGATGGCTGCTGGAACAGAGGGCGGAGCACTTATGGGATTGCCTCACCTTCTGTGAGGTCAGTTTCTAATCAAGAATCAAGAAGAATAAAGAACCAACTCTCCTCATACGATCGGAATTAGATTTAAACGTATTCTAAATGAAGCTTCTAGATACATAACTGGATGACATATTAATATAAGAGGCAAACGAAAAACAAAAAAAAAGAGTGCCAATCACACGGTTATTTACATTTTATTACACTTTATGGATCCCATATATGGGACAAAACAACAGCTCACAAAATTATGCATATATCACAAAATGGTATTGGGTCATATGTCCAGTACCCACGAACCTATGGATCAGCAACTAACCAATATAGGACTGCATTTATTAATCCAAGCCGAATAAAGAAGTCTGACCCAGACGTAGAAATGTCGACAATACAAAGTCGTGCGTCTATTATAATTCTGAGAAGGATTAATGATAAGACTCTTAGAAAGAATATGACAAGAAACGACATATGCTTCCGAGACTCTACCGAATGGGAATAGAGAATGAATTCAGCAATACAACAGTGATAGGCTTTTTAACACACCAGTGATTCTGAGAGAAAAATAGAGTGGGTGTTATATTATTAAGTGAACCCAGTCTTGCATTTGACTCTTTCAGTAGCTTCTCGTAAGGTGTTCTAAATGTTCATGTCACACTCAACATTCTTCCATACAATCACAAATTTGTTGCCTCCAACCACGTTTGCACTATCATATTTATTTATTTACTCATACTAGATATGGTAGTACAATAAAGTCAAAATAAGTGCCTCAGTCTAAACAAGAAGAAAATAGAAGTAATGATTGTTTCAAAGAAATTCACACCGCCAAAATGAACTATTAATACCCAATATAAAAAAATACAAAATTAAATCAAGTAGAAGAAGCCAACTATCTTTGAACCATTTTAACATCAGCTGGTTGGTTTTCCAATTAAAGAAGAATAGAGAGCACTATCAGGAGCAGAATAGTGCAGGCCAAATCGACATATCAAAAATGAGAACCATTCTGTGCAATGTAGTAATATCGATGCATACGCGATTTAGACTGCTAGAATGTTATATTTAGTCAATTCTTCTGTATGGACGCAGAGCATGGACGGTAAAAAATAGTCCAAAATAAACTGGAAGCAATTCAGATGTGGTTTTTAAGAAGAATGATGAAAATTCCTTAGGCAGCAAAGAAATATAATGTAGAAGTCCTTAGAGAGGCCTGAATAAAATAATGATATATAGCAAATATTAGAAACAGACGCTCATGATTTTTACTGTATATAGTGAGAAAAACAAAACGGACATTTAGTAACCACTAGAAAGATCAAGGGGAGAATGAAATATGAAGATAAAGGGATACATTTCTAAATGTGTATGTAACTGTAACAACACACGACACTCGGAATGGCACTTGATTGATTAATTTATTTTCCAACACTTGCATTTATACGTTAAAATCTATGGTATATGGCTCTAAAGGAATGTTTTCCTCACCTCTAACATTAGGAACATATTACACACTATATCCTTCATTTAAAAATGATGGTTTTGCCTCGAGTTATTCACAATCTGTTTGTTATACGTATTGACATTTTTGCATGTGATGTTATCGTTGTTTATAAAAACTTAAATTGTTGGGTCTGAGTATGGTGTCATTCACTTTGATCTAGCACATTGGGTGATTTTGTCTTTTACAGATGCCAGGTTCGAAACCACTTATTGACCCAAAAAAATCAGGATTGTGATTTCTCGCTTGACACGACCACTACTCCAGTCGACTCAGCTGTAAAGGAGTACATGGCGCATGAGTTAGAAAAGGTAAAGACAGCAAAGAAGGAAACTGGTCACCCCCAATAGTTGCTGCTGCTGAGTACATACATAGTTATCGCCACCCCCAAAGGCAGGTAACTTCAATAGAACATACCTTTACCTTACCTCTACGAATGCACTCAATTCCAGGCAAATGTATGGTTTTATTGTGTTACTTACTCTGCTCATAATAATTCTCACGAAAGTTTTCGTCATTTGGCTCATGGGGATGATTATATATTTTTTTTCACATTCATTTCTCCCTGGCTTCTTTGGTAGAGCTATAAATATAGTTTTCCTTAATTCAATATGTATATCTTCCAATAATTTTCAATTAGGTCTATTCCAAAATCACAGAAAGCTTATAATTGTTATAACATTATTCTGTTTCTGGACCCGAGGCTCAGCTTTTCTTAATGTCGTAAGAACCTGGCGCGATGTTGATCATGTTTTCGCTATCCTTACATTTGGGATATTATTTTTTCTGTGTAGGATTAGATGAAATGTTGATTTAAGGATGTAGTTTGTGAATAACATACCTCCTGCATTTCCTTAACGTAATCTGCAGGAAAGTTTGTGTTAATGTGAGTGACAGTTGCGATAAAACTGTCACCACCATGCAATTTATGTAGAAGGAATCTGTAAGCTATCTTTAGCCACCGGTATACGTGGAAACACTGCAAATTTGGCAAAGAAAGGCAGTCATTTCTCCTGAGATAAACCATTGTCAAAGGAAGATGATATAACTATGTATGGCTTTGGTATATGTGAAAAGAACTACTGTCGTGATGGCTGGATTACCAGGAGCGCTACATTCACTAATTTTATATGGTTGTAAAGCATTGATATAAACAAATTGAACTAACGATCGCAGTTTAAAGAAGCGTATCCATTTTATTAAACCACATATGTCTAAGGTAAACTCAAGCCTCCGCATTTTTACCCCGAAGAAGTAAGCCATGGAGATACACACAATTAAATAGCACAATACGAGAATTTACAGTAAAGATATACAGAAAATAGAATGATGAGAGAATAAATATATTGGGTTCTGTTTGGAACGCGTACATCACACCCCCCTCCCCTTTACTGATGTGATTGTTAATTTGATTATTTCCTTGGCAATTTTTGCCAGTTGATATTTATAAATTATTAGTTTAATAATTTTTAAGGGTTATGCTTAGGGCTTGTGTTAGGGGGGTGTTTTTTACATAACTAACCCTACCCTAAATAAATGTATCTTAAAATTAATACAGGATAAACATAAACTCACAAACATTGCCAAGGGAAGTAATCACACCAGGAGGTACGCGTTCCACACAAGAATCCAAAATTGTGTATTCCCGCAACAAAAAAATTCATAAATTATTGATGGAAAATGAAATCAGAAAAAACAGCAACCATATTAAACATTCAAATATATAATTACGTCTTTTGTTCTCCTGGCATGTACTGATATAAGATGTATTACCCTTATATAAATTTATATGTGTTTTGTAAATCGTACAAATGTTCATACAACTTTAATTCCCATGTTCTTTCTTTTTGCCGGTGTGTTTCCCTGAGCATGTCATATTGAGTACGTTCTTGAAGTATACTCTCTACAGACTACAATGTCCATGTCTATTTGTACAAAGGCGTTTTCGAGTTAACCATTAAGTGGAAAATAATATTCACGTTGGCGATAACAACGAAGGAGTAAAAGAACACATGGGAACACATGGATTAGGAAATATAAATCAAAACGGAGAGAGGCTTATAGAAACTTGTGTAATGACCAACCTTGTTTTAGCAAGTACACTATTCAAACATAAAGATATACACAAAACCACTTGGAATTCTCCAGACAAAGTAACGAAAAATCAGATAGACCATATATGCATCAATAGAAAACACCGCACCACGATCCAAGATGTTAGAGCATACAGAGGCGCAGACGTGGGCAGTGATCATAACTTATGTATTGCCAAACTAAAAGTGAAACTAAAAAGGATCACTAAAGCTGAAAAACATAGAAAAATAGATTCTAATCGCCTGTTAGAACAAAACATTCAAAACGCATACAAGCTGGAATTGCAAAATCGTTTCTCCGCTTTGCAAAATCTTTCCACTGACAATTCTGAAGATCTCATAGATAATAGAACTACATCTTGGGACAACATCAAAAATGCTATGAAAGAAGCAGCCGTTTCAGTTGTGGGTTATACTACTAGTGAGAAAAAGAAATTCTTAAGCGAGACAACATGGAATAAAATCAAATTAAGAAAAATGGTTAAATTACAACTTTTATCTACTAAAGAACCAGTAAAATATGACATAATTAGAGGGAATTATAATGTGATGGACAAAGAAATAAAAAAGAGCGCACGACAGGACAAAAGAACACATATAAACGAATTATCATTAAAAGCAGAAAATGCCGCAAAGAATGGAAACAGCAAAACATTACATCATATAATCAAGCAATTATGTAACACAACAGTCACAACAAACAACGTACCCATCAAAGATAAAAACGGAGAACTATTATCAACTACCCACGACCAAACAAAGAGGTGGGCAGAACACTTTAATGAACTATTAAATAGACCTCAACCAACAGCTACTCCAGATTTTGTCAATGACACACAAATGACAACCATGCCAGTATCATGTGAAATTTTCTCTATCACCGAATTAAAATATGCTATCCATAAACTAAGAAATAACAAAGCCGCTGGCGTTGACGAAATAACAAGTGAGATGCTTAAAGCTTCTGATGATAACACATTACAAAACTTGCTGTCTCTTATGAATGATGTCTGGTGCAATGAAAATCCACCTCAACAATGGAAAGACGGTATCATCGTCAAACTCCCTAAGAAAGGCGACCCCTCAGACTGCAACAACTGGCGGGGTATCACCCTATTATCAGTCATAGGCAAGGTCTTCCTAAGCATCATATTGGAAAGATTAAAGAATGCTGTTGATAAACTACTCAGAGAAGAACAAGCAGGCTTTAGATCAGCTCGCTCCTGCACAGACAACATATTTTCTCTTCGCATCATCATTGAAGAATCACTCGAATTTCAATCCCCGCTCATAATCAACTTTGTTGACTTTGAAAAAGCATTTGATAGTCTTCATCGGCCTACGTTATGGAATATTCTACAGCAATACGGTTTTCCTACTAAAATAATCAATGTTATAAAGGCATTCTACACCAACTCACATTGCTGTGTTCAAACAAACACTGAGAAGTCAGAATGGTTCCAAGTTGTTACGGGCGTTAAACAGGGATGCATCATGTCCCCATTACTTTTCTGCGTCGCTATTGATTGGGTCATGAGAAAGAGCACTGAAAATGAGCTGACAGGAATAAAATGGATTAATAATACCGTTCTCGAAGATCTTGACTACGCAGATGACCTAGCCCTTTTGAGCGCAAACCACACAGATGCTCAATCTAAGCTTGACAATCTCCAACACTACTCAAATCAGATAGGGTTGAAAATCAACACATCAAAAACTCATATACTAGATTTTACGAGATCCAACGACAACATAGAAATTCGAAATGTTCCATTATTAAAAGTCAACAATTTTACATATTTAGGCACCAATCTAGCATTGGATGGAGACTCATCAAAAGAAATTTTACACCGTATTGCCCTTGCAGCGGGTGCTTTCAATAAACTACGCAACATATGGACGTCAAACACACTAAGAAACACCACAAAACTCAAGTTATTTAACTCCAACATCATCCCTATTCTATCATATGGGTGCGAAAGTTGGAAAGCCACAAAAGCCACAGATAAAAGACTCGACTCCTTTGAAAACAAATGCCTACGTACCATTCTGAACGTTAAGTGGAGTGACTTTAAATCTAACACTACTATAAGAGAGGAAAGCAAACAAACCTATATATCTTCCTTCATTAGACAAAGGCGTTGGACTTACATCGGCCATGTTCTCAGAATGAACAGCCTAAGAATTCCCCAGCAATCACTATATTGGGTGCCACCTGGAGTAAGAAGAAGAGGGAGACCTAGAGAAACTCTACGAAGAACCATTAATAGAGAAGGCATGTCAATGAACCTAAACAACACGCAACAATTGAAAGACCTGGCAGCACAAAGACAGAAATGGAAAGCTATGGTTTCTGCCCTATGCGCCGCCTATGGCCCTGGAGGAACATAACATAACATAACAATATTCACGTGTAAAACAGGTAATGAAGTCCTACTGAATGATGACTAAAACACTACACACTATCACTAACGGATGTAAATATGGTACATATAACAAAACAAAACACATAATATAATCTACAGATGACAATACACAGGACAAAGTCGACGTTTCGGACCAATAGGCCTTTTTCAAGATACGGACATAACATACAAGCATAAAAAAAAACCACAAGTAAAAATGAATGCGTATCCGAGTGAAATGTGGTACTAAGATAGATGAACATTAAGTGGAACACGTTTAAAAGATTAGGGTATTATTTCCACTGAGATTGGAAGTCTAGAGAGATATATAAATCAAGATGCAAAACGTATCAGCAGTCATTACTACTTAAATATCATAAGATTAAGATTAAAGTAAAAATACAAACGAAAAAGATTTTTCTTACAAATACTCTGCTAACATGAGACATCACTTGTTGTACACCGCAACTCTTGCCTTACACCATGAACTCTGCCGTTGCTGTTTTGCGGTTCGTACTTCTAGATCGTCTATCATTATGTATGACAAGGCAAATGTGTGAGAACAACTAATTGTTTCTCACGATGTTTATCACGTAATTCCAATCGTATCTTACTACAGTCTTGTGCATACTATTATGATTACTTAAAGTTGGAAAATTCGGGATTTGTTATTTTTATAATCCTCGGAGGAAGTGGTTCGTGGAATCAGAAACTCTATTTATGGTCAAAAGACTATAGTTTAACCATATAGAATTCACGTTTACGGTTAAAACCAGTGTACCCCAACACAAGGAATTCAATTAAATGACTAAATTACTGACTTGTTAGGCTAAAATATTATGCTATACTATATGAGCAGGTACTGTTATTTAAGAAGCAGATATATTGAAAATGTGTATTACTACATGAAAGAGAAGTAAACAAACACAGAGGTTCTAACAAAATGACAAGACAGTAAATGAAATACAATTCAACTACATAAAATATATTGAACATTATAACAATGCATGCCACTGTGTCTGCGATCTTTTATTTTTTTTGCGTTCGTTTTCAAACTCCTACAGATAAGCAGGATGTAGTCCGGAGAACGGAATGCGTTGTTTTTGGTTTACAGCATTGCTGTAATATCTGCGCCTTTCGGCCTGAGATATCCCGCTTCAGCATGAATTTGGGTCACTGACCCTATATGGGATGGGACATCCAACTCCATCCCATATCCTCCTTAGTCGCCTCGTACGACATACATGGAATGTACATAGTGTTGCTATTCTTTGCTCCCCTTTCTGGCACCGACAACACACGGGGGATCTACGATTTTATTTGAAGGTGAAGTTAAGGGACAGATATAAAAAATTAGGAAACAAATATGGAAAGGAAACATGATCATTTGAACATGATACGTACTATATCTAAGTCAATCCACGAGAAAGAAAGTGATTATGTGGGACGTTTTATTATACATGTTAATTTCGTCGTATTCTTTACATTGTTATCGATCGTGTTTGGAAAACAATGAAATAGGGGATGTAGATGTGGTAGGTGCTTATTAAATGTAATGTTCTGACTTCCTGAAAAGACAAAGGTAAGGTTGGGGGGGGTGGAACCTGCTAAACCCACATTATCTACGGGCTTGATCGACGTTGGTCCTACATCTTGCATATCCTACGCGCAGACATCAACAGAATATACCACCAATCTCTTGAATGAATACCTACAGGTAAAAGATGCAGGGGTAGACAAACAGAAACACTCAGAAGAACAATACTTAGAGAAAGTAAAGCAATCAATATCCATACTATTCAAGAACTGCACATAATAGGTTTGAACAGACAGAATTGGAGAGATCTGACGTCTGCCCTAAGCGCTAACTTCAACGCAAAAGGAAAATTAACTAACGAATGCAATGTATATATATATATATATATATATATATATATATATATATATATATATATATATATATATATATATATATATATATATATATAGTAAGCAACTAGTTCCTACATAAGATAACAAATGAAATAATTAATAATTTGAATACATCGACACGCTTAAAAACCTTAAAAACGCACGCCTTGCTTATAGTTACATAGTTTACAACTATTTTAAAGCACGTGTGGAGAGGCGGGGTAGAAGGGTATGCGCAGAATAACAATGGTCCCATAAGTTAGCCATGTGCAAAATAATAGTTGAGAACCACTGTTTTATATACACATATTGATGAAACAATATACTGACGGATGAGCCAATACTATTTACATATCATCTAACAAAGATGAACCCACTTGGTTAATAAATTCCCAGCTATGAGATACCTAAAATGTTATCACACACTTGCCAGTCGCAGCTTCTACGGATTACCGATCAAGGTCTTTTATGATTCGCTATTTCCAATCATCTTAGAGGATAATACCATACACATGTATACCTATATAGTACATTATCAACATCAAACATGAACAATTATCTTTTATTTTTAGAGTACATTATGAGAGGAGGAGATTTTTAGTAAGAAAGAGTAACGTTATTGTCACTTTCCATACTTGTCATAAGCGTTGATTTAAAAGGTTGCCGGATAGTTCGACAACCCTTCACCTGTAAGTTATATCATTGTTAAAGAAACATGATTGCAAACTGCCTCTTGAACAAAAGAAAGGGATCATGCCCTAGATAAATGTTGTCAATGACAATAACCCAACAGATTACAATACAAATGTTTACTTTTGAATATTGGAAGTTAATAAAACAGAGGGCCAGTTTTCAGTAATATGGAATAAAATGGCAATACCTAGAGAGATTACCTAAAGATAACGTATGCTATAACAAGGAACCAGTTGCTCCATCAAGATATCAAAGGACACCCTATTGTAATCATCCTCAAGATCTATTGCGACCGCACATATATCCATGCGCTAACCGAATCCATAAAATAAACATCCTCCGCAAATATGTCTGCATTCTGCCATATCTTCTTCTGATAAGAAAGACTGAAAGGAATCCAGAATTCAGCTATGCATATCATACTTGGGTGCACACGAGGCACATCGACAAGAGATATGCGATACCTACTTGACTGTCCAACATCAGAGCACAGATTACAGTATTGCCGTACACGGGCGTACTTTTAAATACATGCATTCCGAAATACAGAAAGTTAAAGGCAGCAGTCTTAAGAGGGGGAAGTCGTGGATGTGACGTGCTGAGGATGACAAATAAAGAGTGTGCAGATTGTAAGATGTGGCAGAAGGTGCGGAACGGATAAGTCTACCCACAGATTTCGAAACGTGTTTGAGAGAAGTAATATAACTTAGCAGGGAATGCAGAGAATGGGGTATCCCAGCTGTGGAGAAAGAATTGCAGGCTTTCGTCAGTGAGAATGCCAAAGAGGGGGCAATGATTATATACACTGATCGATCTGTAATTAGACATGTTCGCAGTGCTTGGGATTTCACAGCACAGTGCGCAGGTACAACGATAAGGTAGGAGAGTTTTGCCTTCGCAGTTACTACGGAGTAGCATGACCATGCGACTATTGCGGTGACCAGGGCATTTGCGTGGGTATGCCTCTTGAGTGGCTCTATGAGTATGATTAGGAACGTATAATTGGGTCTAATTCGCGAAACGTGGATGGAGGCCTTGAGAAAGGCGAGGCTAAAAGTGGTTACATTAATTTTCGTGCCGGGACATGTGGATGTTAGAGGCAATGAAAGAGCAGTTCAATTGACGTAATGCGTGATTGTGGCACAGGGATATGAGGCAACGGATCGAGATGACGTTTAGAACTCCTTAAGAGATATACCACGCGAGAGTGAGACTAATGTGGACGATGATTCCTTTTCAATGGCCAGGATTAAAGATTAGGGATTGAAATGCGGTGTTGCTAGAAGTGAACATTTTGGAGGGCGCTGAAGAATGATGATCTACCAGCATACGACTGTCAGCAGAAGTGTAGTGGCGGATACACTCAGGGATAGACCGGAGCAACTATGGACGTGTCCAGTTTGTAGTGGTGATGATCCGACGACTAACTAACTAAGGAACCAGTGACTGTATGATGTTACTGTTGCTATTATAATACGCGGTATATGGGTGTCGCGGCAGATATTTATCATCTGTAAGATACCAACATCTTAAACCTATATTACAGAGAGTAATTTGTTGTTTGTTTTTTACTACACAGTGTAATTTGTTTTCTTTTTCTTTTTACCACACAGTATTTTGACTCACATATCTTCGACATTTTTGTTTTCTCAATGTTAACGGTTATTTCCATTTAAATACAGTTTTTTTTCCAATGTATCCCCTGAAATTTTCAAGTGCATATATGATGTAACTAAGGGAGCCGCGTTAGCGCAGTGGTTAGCGCACTGGCTTCGCATATGAGTGGTCCTGGGTTCATTCCCCAGCTGAGGCGGAAATGTTTTCAGATCGCAACGGCTCCCAGGTCGACCCAGCCTCAAATGGGTACCGGATTAATCCGGGAAGTAAAGACTGCGAGGGAGAGGAGATGGTTACCGCCCTCATTTGCAGAGCCTGTGAAATGTGAGATCGCTAACATCTCACACCCCTACGGCATTAATAAATGCTATGGGTTACTTTACTATGATGTAACTAAACACCTTTGAAAATAAATGTCTTAGAAGGCTACTGAACATACGTTGGTCAGGCTTCAAATCAAACAAAGTTGTCAGACAAGAATCAAAACAAGAATGTTTATTCACCTATATTAGAAAGCGTCGCTGAAATTACATCGGACACGCGCTACGAATGGATACTGAAAGACTCCCCTGTCAAACCATGATGTGGTCACCAAAAGGCAAGAAAAAACTAGGAAAACCAAAATAAACTTTACGTAGAACTATTACAATGGAACGTTTCACCATCGGTATCAGAAGAAATGAAGATCTAAACTGCAATGCAACGAGATTCATGGAAATCTATGACATCCGCCCTATGTGCAGTCTTTGGACCTATAGGAATAACTCACTATATATGATGCATATGATATGCCACATGTATTGAAATCTGTAAAAAAAAAATGTTTGGGAAAAAAACAACATTGTGTAAATAAAAAAGATGTGCATTTTTATCAAATATATTTGTCATATTTAGTTTAACTTTAGTTAGTTTTCTAAAGTGAAGTATTCCGTATTGATATCACTTTAGTTTATTTATGCATTCAGGCTGTGTAACACTATACTCTTTTCCCTTTAAATATGTTATTATATATAGAAGGGTACTACGACCATAAAAACATTGAGGTATATCGAACATGTATTTAGAATGAATAAAAACAGACTGCCGCTACAAGCATGAAACTTGGTACCAGATGGCAAAAGAAAAAGAGGAAGACCAAAATATACTCTTCGTAGAACAGCCATCAATGAGGGTAAGCCTATGGGTCTTAACAACGGACACGAACTGGAAAGTTCTGTTTTCTGCCTTACGCATCGTGTTCTATGCTGAAGTAACATCGATAGATAAATACACCATTTCCAAATTCTGTTTAAACATTATGCATACCTGGCCAAACACTCTTGAAATAATCGGTCATTATATTTTTGTCATGTAAAACCTTAAATAGTGTAATAGAGGGTTAGCTGAGTCAGTACTAATTTTGAAGAACTATATTACATTTTACTCCAGCTGATACTGCGCTCGATGATACTAGTGATGATATTGTGCTAGTGTAGCTGATAAAATAATGCGCAAATGTACCGTACAAATGTCATTCACCACGTTGGTTTCTGCTATTCCAATAACCTGAAATGTAATAGGTAATAAAGACATGTTTAACTCATTTTAAATTCCATTTTTAACGTGTTTGTAATTTGTTTAGATGATAATATTTTTCTCATGTCATTGAAGGTACTATTATCCATTCATATTCTTCTTTTAACTTCTGTTTCACATCTGCTGTCATTTGTTACTATGTGTCCAAGAAATTGATAATGTGTTACTTGTAGTACTTTCCACGTATGTTTATTTTTAGATCTAGTTCTTCTGTGTCGTTTCTGATTATCATGGTTTTATTAATATTTATATCCAGTCCATATTCATTACTTGATTTACTAACTTCATCTATTAATCTTCAACTTAACGTTGTACATTTTACATGGTGTGTTGCCAATATGAAAGTGTTGAAGTCAATACTTCAAAGTATCGTTAGTATGTCAATCCATGTGTTATCGACCTTCCTTCTAAATTGCACAATATCATTAATAGTTAATTTAAGTTCATACAATCTATGTAATGTTGATGCTATATAGTTAACACACTACGAAATATATATGATGATCGATTTGCATGTTAACGACCGATGCTGGTCTACTGCAATTGAAGGTGTATAGTTCCAATCGCAAGTGAATCGATTCAAGATAAAGCACGAGGTCCCTGACCGCATATTGATGTGATCATGTAACCAGTTCTATTTGAAACTCTAAAAAAAAAAAGCAAAAGACATAAACACACAGACGGTGTTCATGTTATTAAACGAATAACAATTAATATTTACTACTATTTACAGAGTTTACAAAATATGAATTTGCTGTTCAACAATCATTATTGTCTAGATGCCAATCAGATTGTCAATAACGTTGCTAGCCATATTGGGAACAGAATGGCGTCTTTGATACGCGGATCTGGGAATCAATTTACACTCTGGTAAAGCGATGATTTCTCTCCGATACCTCAAACTACAGAATATTGTCACACTGTTTGTCTATAAGTTACGTCAACAAATATTTTTGTCAAATCCCCCCCCCCTCCCCCTTTTCGACAAATGTCAAAAACTGTCAAGAATTAAGTGATTTCATTATTATACATATGATTCTACAAGAACCTATTCAAATTAGTAGTTAAATTTCAGTATTCCAACTTTGAAAATGTTATTATTTTAACGATAATAACATTTAACATACATTATTTCTCACATCTATGTTCCATTTACTTCCATCATCTTTAGTGGATATGTATCCTGGATTACACTGATATCAGATAATGCATCAAGTTATTAGTGTAATATTGATGTTCACCTTTGTAAGCAGACTCTAAGAGATATAGGTTTACATTAGTCTATTATAGAGCCATGATAATTGTTTCATGGTTAGTCAATATGTGTTACCATTTGTACGGCATAATGTCTAACCAGTTATCTCGCAATGAAAGATTATGTTCCGATAAGAAGTATCTATGGAACAATATGTGTACATACTAATGGATTTCTTCAGGATAGGAAAGACAATCAGAAGATATACGATGCGTCAATGAGAGGGAATAGCAGATGGCAAAATAATGGGGATGAGTCACATTATATCCTATAGTCAAAGTGTTTACCTTTAATTGTAGCAGAAATTTACATGATTCAGGAAAAGTATCACAATATTTGACTATTAGGTAGATACGTGTTTTATAATACAATAATAATGGATAGATAGATAGATACAGTTAAAAAATTATTAGTAATGTGTTATTTTATCTACACACATATTGTATTGTTTGTAATAAATTAATGTAATGTGTGGGTAAATTAAATAATGTGCCTTTTATACATAGAATGCATACCTTACCTAATACACTAGATATATTCATTAAATATACTTTTCATGTGTAAACCTTTAAATAAATTAATATAGGAATATTTATCTTTCTAAAGAGCAGCAAAATATCAATATTTTTGAATGATCGTAAACTTGTCTGGTTTGGACATGTAACAAAACACAACTCACTTTCTAAAACAATTTTAAAAGTAGCAGGTGAGGGTACAAGGAGAAGAGGCGTTAAAATAAAATCATGGATTAACAACATCATGGAATGTTCTGGACATGTTATTTCCAAACCCGTTTGACTTGCTAGGACAGAGGTATATGGAAAGCTTTGTGCATTGATGTCTCCGGTGTGGCTATACTACGGCGATAAAGGCTCATTGGTCTTATTATTATTATTAAAAACAGTTATCAAAAGAATGTACAGTTTCCTATTCCACACATGAGAGGCCCAAAGTTTTGTTATTGAACAACAGCGTAAAACATATTATATCTAGAGCAAGATTATTCTGTTTCGCTGGAGCCTATGGGTCGTCCAAAGTAAAATAGAAGTTCTGCGAGAAATGATGATAAATGACGAATAGTTTGTTATTTTAAGTTATTTTTATTTGGAATTTTTATATTTGTCCATGTAACATATTAACTTTTTTATTTCATTCTTTGTTCCATATTGTTCAATAAATGGTACCTATTTTCACATTGTTTACATGTGTTATATGTATATATATATAAATATATGTGTATATATATATATATATATATATATATATATATATATAATTTATGCAGAGTTTCTACGAGACATGAATATTGTTTGAAGAGTTCATCTAGGTTCAAATATAGATTGAAAAACGTTGGCATTGAAAACCATGCTTGCATAGAATAGTTTCAGTCTAAGTGAGGACGTGTGGTGTTGCTATTTAACTTGCCACGTCATTTGGCAGGTCAAGAATTCAATTGGTTAATATTAGTATATATGTTTACTTCAGACAACCCTTGTGGGAAATTATTGCCGAATAATTTTGGACAGCTTCTTGATCTTAAAAATAACGCAAAGAACACGTCCCACACTCCGTCCGCAGATCAACAAAAGACCGATGCATGTACACTTCCATGATTGGATTATATCGCTCTTTACGCAAGGTATATTTAATTAAAACTCTGACAACAGGATGAATGTGGGCGACAGTAGTAGCGAAACAGTTATTTCATTTGAGTAGCTGTAGAGTCTCTCGTCAATTATGCAGTCATGTAGACACTTGACTCTTCATCCTTCACAAGTCACGCTACTTGGCTTTTCTGTGATTTTCATTCATCACTCGGTAGCCAATGACAATCACGAGGAAAATCAAATAGCGTCATCTTTAAAGGCTACTCACCGATGTGTTCACACAACTGTATAGTTAACGAGAGACTCGGAAGTACTCTCTCAAGACGTTATGTTTCTACAACTCTAGGAGTGTAAAGCCCACCAGTATGTTGCTACAAAACTAGGAGTGTAAAGCCCACCAGTATGTTGCTACACAACTAGGAGTGTAAAGCCCACCTTTACGTTTCTACAATATTAAGAGTGTAATGTCTACTCTTATGTTTCTACAATAAAAGAAGTGCAATGATGTCCCATATGTACTTAACACTAGGCGTATAATGTCCACCTTTATGGCTGAGCAAAGCTAGGAGTGTTTCTAATCAAAATTTGATACAATAATAGGAGTGTAATGTTCACCTTCATGTTGCTACGATGATGTTAGTGTAATGTCGACCTTATAATGCTACGATGCTAGGAGTGGTAATATCGACCTTATAATGCTACGATACTAAGAGTGTAATGTTCACCTTTATGTTGGTAAAATGCTATGAGTGTAATGTTATGTTATGTTCCTCCAGGGCCATAGGCGGCGCATAGGGCAGAAACCATAGCCTTCCATTTGTGTCTTTGTGTTGCCAGGTCTTTCAATTGATGCGTGTTGTTTAGGTTCATTGACATGCCTTCTCTATTAATGGTTCTTCGTAGAGTTTCTCTAGGTCTCCCTCTTCTTCTTACTCCAGGTGGCACCCAATATAGTGATTGCTGGGGAATTCTTAGGCTGTTCATTCTGAGAACATGGCCGATGTAAGTCCAACGCCTTTGTCTAATGAAGGAAGATATACAGGTTTGTTTGCTTTCCTCTCTTATAGTAATGTTAGATTTAAAGTCACTCCACTTAACGTTCAGAATGGTACGTAGGCAGTTGTTTTCAAAGGAGTCGAGTCTTTTATATGTGGCTTTTGTGGCTTTCCAACTTTCGCACCCATATGATAGAATAGGGATGATGTTTGAGTTAAACAACTTGAGTTTTGTGGTGTTTCTTAGTGTGTTTGACGTCCATATGTTGCGTAGTTTATTGAAAGCACCCGCTGCGAGGGCAATACGGTGTAAAATATCTTTTGATGAGTCTCCATCCATTGCTAGATTGGTGCCTAAATATGTAAAATTGTTGACTTTTAATAATGGGACATTTTGAATTTCTATGTTGTCGTTGGATCTCGTAAAATCTAGTATATGAGTTTTTGATGTGTTGATTTTCAGCCCTATCTGATTTGAGTAGTGTTGGAAATTGTCAAACTTAGATTGAGCATCTGTGTGGTTTGCGCTCAAAAGGGCCAGGTCATCTGCGTAGTCAAAATCTTTGAGAACGGTATTATTAATCCATTTTATTCCTGTCAGCTCATTTTCAGTGCTCTTTCTCATGACCAAATTAATAGCGACGCAGAAAAGTAATGGGGGCATGATGCATCCTTGTTTAACGCCCGTAACAACTTGGAACCATTCTGACTTCTCAGTGTTTTGTATATCAATGTTTCTCAGTGTTTCTCAGTAATGCTCACTTCTATATTTCTACAATCCTAGGAGTGCACTGTCCACTCTTATGTTGGTACAAAGCTAGGAGTGTCATGTTCACCCTTTTTTTGCTACACTGCTAGGAGTTTAATTCCCACCATTATATTTTTACAATACTGTGTGTGTAATTCCAACCCTTATGTTACTGAAATACTAGGGGTGTAATGTTCACCCTTATGTTGATGAGGACTGACAAGGTAGTAAAGAATAGTGACAATGAGGAGACGTGGTGGGCATAATTGATTATTCTACCTTATAAGATTAAAAGAATTACACATATGACATGCTAAAATCACTGAATGTGTCAGAGGGACAGGTGCATATATCACAACTAATGGACTACATTCTACTAATCTGAATTGTGAATATGAAGGCAGGAGTATAATATTCTTCTTCTTCAGCGTTCATTCTCAAACTCCTGCTGAATTCTCTTATAGCAGGACCATGGTCCTACTAGATTTCCAGCAGGATGTAGTCCAGAGAATGGAAATGCGTTGTGTCGCCGTTTTATTTGCGCCAATGGCCCGACACATGCGTCTTCGGCGGAGGAGTATAATATAAACGCCCACACTTTATTCCTAAGACAACACTATCGACAAGTAAACTCAAAACAGTAAACATGTCAATTCACATAACCACCCAGCAAACCAGTAACAGTAAACTTTTACAAGACATACCACCGAAAATGGATGTGTCAGGTAATTGGCGCAAATAATACGGCAACACAACGTCTGTTCAACTCTTTCGACTACATCCTGCTAGATATTAGCGCGAGCCACTGTCTTGTTACAAGATAGATCTAGTGAGAGTTTGAGAATAAACGCATAAGAAACAACAACACGGGCTAGAAGCAAGTCTACTTATAAGGTGTACTGACAGCGCTCAATAGATACTGCATTCATAATAAATACAAAATAATGAAGGAATATACCCACAGAAGGAATATATCTTAAATTATTGTTGTACAAGTATAATTATATGTAATAAGAATACAAGCATAAAATAATGAATTAATTGATTTATTTATATGGACAACAATCCTTCCAAAAGTTTTTTAACGCAGACTACTTAAAGTACAGTCAAATCTCATTATAACAACGTAATCCGAACTAATGAAATGTGTATGAGTACAGTACAGAAAGAAGTGTCTACATATTTAAAAAAACACATCTTAAACTTGAATATAACTTATCCTACATTATTTTATGAAACGAAATATCGCTAAAGACGCATTTTACAATAAGTTAGATACATCAACGTCTGACGGATGCAATTATTTGCGAGCTACGCACAGAGAGCCCGCTGCCGCCTTGTATGCCCCTGATAGTTGGGGCAGGGAGCTCTCAGTGAGCAAATTGATTCATCTGACAGTAATCCTAGCGACGATTTAATCTTCGATCACATTAATCATTCTGACATCAAGGTTTACTAGTAACGTTGTTTTTTTTGTTTTGCGTTCTCTCCATTGTAACCAGCACGGATATCCGTGCGATTTCCGCCGGGAGCGTAATTACGTTGTGCCACCGTTATGCGCCATGTAGACCTAGCACATCCGATTTCGTCATGCCTTGACATGTCGGGTGGGCTACCCTAGCCTGTGACAGCCTCCATATATGTCTCCAGGCACGCGTGTATGTGGTAACCCTCGCCTAGACGATGTTTGCTCTCGTCTGACTCGCACGAGGTGTTCCACTGTCTATGAACTTGCCTCGTGCAATTGGGCGTAATGTGCCTGTGCCCATTGGGTACTGAACCCTTTCTCATCCGTGAGTCTGGTTCCTTAAGGGGAAAAACTCAAAAGAGGAGTTGGACCCTGGCTCTTTCGCCCTCTTAGCCGAGGTGCCATTCACCGACATCGTGTACCCCTTGTCCAAGTTCGAGTCTCACACCACGCGTTTAAGAGCAAGGCGTTCTCGAGCTGAGCGACCTTGTCCCAATAGCGCCTGAGCCCATCACGAACTGAACACTTTCTCTCTGCAAGTGTATTTCCGATGTAGGAAAACCTTACAGTAGAGTTGGGCCAGGACTGAATCGTTGCTTCTTTTGTGCCTTAGCCCATCGGGTACGGAACCCTTTCTCTCTGCTAGTGTACTTCCGGTATAGGAAAACTTGACAGTAGAATTGGGCCAGGACTGCCATCGTTGTCCCTTTCTTGCCTAAGCCCATCGGGTACGGAACCCTTTCCCTTCGCGAGCATATTTCCGGTTTAGGAAGGCTCGACATTAGAGTTGGGTTAGGTCTTCTTGCTTTTCGGAACGCCAATGAATGGGTCTGGGTCTCTGCATGTAAGGAGCACAGGCAACTAGAAGCTCTAATCGAGCTAACGGAGCTTATAGTTCCTCTTTCCTAGGAACTTTTCACTTTGTATTTGCAGTTCGCGCTGCGCTCTAGCGCTGTTCTGCCCTTTCATTGTTTCATTGTACTCAGTATGAAATATACGCTCGTATTTGTCTCTCGCCATGCATCTTCCTTTACGTGCATTTTACATTGGCCGCCCCTCCAATGTTAGGACTGGACTGACTAGTTTCACTGTATGTCGACAGTGTCGCTATATGTGGTGATGCTGGTGGTGTCGGAGATATTGTATGTCTCTTATGCAGTCAAATCTATTTCCATCTGCTACCTCCACATTCTCGGACACGAATCCCAAGTTATTTGGCCAGAATCAGCTCGAGCATATGTATTTCTGTTTCAAGGGTGCACCGCGAGGAGGTACATTTGAATCTTGGTTATCTGTTAACCCTGTGTCCGCCTAGAGGAATGCGTTCCCTTTGCACCCCTACTAGTAACGTGATTACAGTGACGCCACGAACGAGTACTACATTAAAATTGGAATGGTACACCTTGTTCTTGTATTGTACCGTGTATATACTAACAGAAATTCGCGATATACTGTATAAACAATAAATGATAAATATAATTAAGGATTTAAAAAGAAGTGTTGTTAAATAGGAAAATGTGTTATAAATGATGTAATATAAAGGTATTATACTGTTCACATCATAACACCTACTTCAAGCGATAGCCCAGTTGAATCTCTGAGAAAATGTATTTGCATACAAGTTATTGTCCAGTTATGAATGTGAAACTTGTGAACAGAAGACCTATGGATTAAATACTGCTCCATGAATATCCCATTAACTATTCTTGATATCCGGTATCGTTTTTACACATTGCCTGTGTACTATGGGCGTCGAGTCATCTTGCCTGGATCCACGACTGAGCTAGTTAGGTTATGAGACTGGTACAAACATCTCTCTGATGTCGATCCCTGACGATTTATGAACAATTAATAATACATCAATCGTATCAATACTTGAGTGAGTATTCTAGCTGAAATACCGAGTCACGCATTCGCGTTTAGTGTATCACTTCATAAACGTACGCTAATGGTTAAAAAACGTATCCTGCTGTGAGAATTTGATATAACATCCTACAGCTATAATCGTTGTACTCAAACTCGTTCCGGTCACCGCCATCTGTCTTATAGTTTTTATAGACCGCCCCTAATCAAGGATGTAGTTACGTTTTTCGGATGGGAGATGGTAGTTACGTAAAATGTAATTTGTCTTTTTTGCATGAAATTGTAGTACTTTTTTGTCAAAAATAGTCACATAACCTCGATAGCATCATAGCTCCATTGAAAAATAGCAGTCACAATAGCAATGGTTTTTTTTGAGAAAAAAAGCAATGCATTCTTAATTAAAGTATTCACACAGTATTGGCTACACTTATTATTTAGGAGTTGCTTCCGTCATTGTGGAGTATAGAAATTATATAAACAATAATAAGATTTACGAAAACTTTCCGCCAGAAGTCAGAATTCAAAATGATACTCAGATATAATGTTGTATCCAAGAAAAACAATGAAAAACACCTGCTTGCTAAACACTAAAAAGTAATACAGCTATGAAATGGAACAACAATAGTACTTAGTTGAACACCGGCTTTCATTGTTTTTCAGTGTTTGTTTTATATATTCTTGAGAAAGACCTAACGGTTCGAAACGTTGAAAATGCCTTGTTTATTTTCATTTATCCTTTTTAGTGTAACCCCATAAACCTTATTGATAACCAATTTGTTGTGTTCAAGTGGAAATTCAGAAAACGTGTTATACATAAGAACGATTGCTGTTCGCTAAATGACCGCTGTATCCTCATGAGCATTTTCACTTCACCGACTGTAGGCGCATATGTCATACGCATATGCAAGGCGCATATCTGCGTTTTCATTTCTGTGAATGTAATCTAGTATAGGACAGTAAATTTAATGACTCATTGGAAGTTTGAACACGCTTGATGATGATGATGATCCAATCCCTTTCGCTGTGAGCAGGAAGCGCTTGCCAGATCATAGCCCTTCTGGCGAATGTACAGGTTTTCCTCAATTGTGATGCAGTTGTGTATCATTTTTTGTGTATAGCTAGACGTGGTGGTAGTTGTTCTTGTCGGATGTCTGTTAGTTTTGGGCACTGCAGTAGTAGGTGTTCGATAGTCTCCGCTTGTGCGTTACAGTGTCTGCAATTTGGTTCGTGTAATGGATTTATTCAGTTCAGCTGTTTATTAACAAGGGCGTGGCCTGTTCTTAGTTGGAATGTGATACTCCGGTTTGATCGCTCGAGTTGTTTCAGAGAATCCATTGGGTTGGATTTCTGTTGGTGTTTATCTAGTGAGCGTCCAGTCATTGAGCTGGCCCATTGTTGTAGCCTTTCTTGTCTGTAGTTGTATTTAAGGATTTGTTTGCATATTTGTTGAGAGATTGTGGGGGGAAACTGGGGGCGGCAACACCCCTCTTAGCTAGTTTATTAGCTATTTCGTTTCCAGGGACTCCGGCATGGCCAAGTATTCATTGGAGGGTGACTTCAGCACAAACTGATGTGGACATCTGGTCTATTTGTCTGTAGATATTGCAACCACGAGGTATTATTTTGGTCTCTAAGGTTTGAAGTGCTGATTTTGAATCGGAGAAGTTGACTATGTCTTCTGGTGGAGTAGTTCCGTTCTCAAAGTTCAATATAATTCGATTCAGAACATTCTCAATTGCTATTATCTCTGCAGCATAGTTAGAGCAGATATCTCCGCATGGGCCAAACATTTTTGGGTAGTCGTCTAGGTCTGTGTTCGGGTATATTATCACAGCTCCATAACCAGATTTTTGGTAGCATTTTGTGCGGATCCATCTGTGTATACATTGATTATTTCTGGTGGGTATGTATGGATTCTAGAGCAATGGTTTTCAGGAATGGGGTTACAGTGTTCTTATCTGCCGATGGGTCAAAGAGTTTCGTCCTTATGGTAGGGGTTATTGCTTGCCTGCAGGGTGGTTCAATTTCTATCAATTCGGTTTGTTCTCTATGTGTTAGCAGATGGTGTTATAGTCGTGATGTCTATGAGTCATGGCCATATGTAGCATGATGTTTGTTGGTAGTCTGGAAGTGTGTGAAAACCACTCCATCCGTTTTCTCTTGATGTGTTCCAATACTGGTATTGTTTTGGTTATCTATCTGATGTTATTGTTTATAATGTCGTCTCTTGATGACACAGCTGGTATTCTCTGTAGATATGTCATTTCTGCTGTCACTACTTTTATTTTGTCTTGTGCTGGCATTGCTCAGGTTTGGCACTGGTAGCATAGTGATGCACCAATGATAATCTTGTAAAATGCAATTTTAGTTTCTATGTTTACATTTGTGTTCTTAAAAATACGTCATTTATCCTAGGATCTAGTGTGTTTTGTTGCATCTATTTTGTATCTCTTTACTGTTTTTCATTTCACTCGATATAATGCTTCCTATGAAATTTAACGTATTTACTTGTTTAAGGTCTTGATTATCGATATAGATAGTGATATGTCTTTCTTTACTATTGCCATTATATATAATCTTCTATCGGAAATTCTATCTTAGCGATATCAACAGGGCAAGTAGAGTATGATCTAAAATAGGCGCCAAGTTAACACTTTCCACAATAATTGTCGAGCAATCAAATCATAAAAAGAAT